>CAUYLG010035835.1:0-49228 GCA_963573385.1 Cacajao melanocephalus
TTATTATCCACCTTCTGAAGCCTGATTCTGTCAGTTCATCACACTCATTCTCTGTCAGGCCTTGTTCCCTTGCTGATGAGGAGCTGCGATCCCCTGTAGGAGGAGAGGCATTCTGATTTCGGGTGTTCTCAGCCTTTTTGCATTGGTTTCTTCCCATTTTTGTTGATTTATCCAGCTGTCGTCTTTGTAATTGCCGACTTTCAGATTGGGTCTGAGTGGACGTCCAGCTTGTTGGTGATGAAGTTTTTCCTGTTTCTTAGTTTTCCTTTGGCGGACGCCCCTTCCCCACAGAGCTAGGCCTTCCCTGGTTCAGCTGTGCTTACTGTGAAACTCTCAGTCCTCAGCGCTTCCAATTGCTGTTCTCCTTGTGGGGATAGGACCAGCCGAGCCCGACTCAAAGGGCACCCAGTCTGTATACTCCGCACCGAGAAGCGCCACGCCGCGGTGCCAGCAAAACAGTTGCGCCGGCCAAAAGAGTCGCGCTGGCGACTCGTGTGGCTTCTCCGCTCGGTATCTCCCAGTTTGTGGGCAACAGAAATTCGTCTGAAATTGCGGTGTCCACTCGCTCTCTGCACTTTCACTGGGAGCTACAATCCTGAGCTGCTGCTAAACGGCCATCTTGGATCTCTCTCCCCCTAATACAAGGTCTCATCTAATTCCTTAAGGTCACTTGATTTATTCAACTCATTGCCTTTAATCCTAGTTTAATGGCTCAAAACTATTATGTGAACTAAGATTATCATATTACTGTGAATTTAATTTGTATTTCTTAACTTCATACCTATTACTTGTCAAATTTCTACAAAACTACAACTCCTAACAAAATAATGTTGCCCTAACACTTTGCGACAATAACAACACTTACAAAATAGCCAAGTTAAAAAAAATAAGAAAAAAATAGCAAAATTAAACTTAACAATAGACTCCACCTGGTAGACTTAGCCTCTGAGCCTCTCCCTCCAAACCTCCCTTGTTGCTCAAATGCAACCAAAAGAGTTTGACACTAAATCCTAGTCACCAATCACCCCCTTCCACATGGGACCAGACCAACAATGTGGGACAAATCCATCCTGACATCAAGACATAATCAAACATAATTTTCAAATGATCAGGATGACTGATCAGCAATGCTTTCAGAGAAAGATCTTGATCAAAGGGAACAAATGTGAAAATTGTCAGAATCAAAATGGAGTCACTCGGGTCGAATTCCTGACAAATGGAGCCAGGTAAGGCCAAGAAGAGAGGTTCTCATGCACTTACGCCTGATAACAAGAACCATCACAAAAGATCCTACAAAAATCACAACATGCATATAGGTCACTTCAACCTTACACACACAAAAAGTACTTAAGCAAAGATATCTGCCCAGCAACTGCCTGTCTAACCTTGGACTGATGCGATGCTTGTTATTAATCCTTGCATCCAAAGATAACAACTATGTAATTTTCCTTACTTTTCCTTTAAAAGTCCTTGTCTTCCTTTACCTGCCTGAACATGCCCATCATATTCCCATTGCAATGCTTACTTCTGAATAAATACTATCTTTTTTAGAGTCTCTCTCTCTCTTTCTGTTATTTAGGTTGACAACCTCAATAGCTTATTTGGTTCACTCTTTTACAAAAATACATTTAAAACTATCACAAACATATAGTTGTCTAATTCTTTGTAAAATGACCTGGAATAGATGGCAGCTCAAGACTGTCACAGAAAATAGTTTCCCATCAGGTATAAAAATACTCTCATATTTTTATTTAATTACACATCAGTATTAACCCTAGTTTAAGGTTTAAAAAAACAAAAAATAAAACATAATAATTATACATCAATAAAGCTGAAACTTTCAAAATCTATTTTATGCTATCAGTTGCAAAAATTTAATCTCCTCTGATATCTAAACCATTAGAAGATCCTAAAAATCACAATAGTAATGTTACATAAACCCATAACCACTGTAAAATTTAGGCCTTAGAGTTAGGCAAGCTAAGTCCAAAAGGTCAGTGAGGCAGTGAGACTAAATTAACAAGCAAAGATCATAAAATTTAATCCTAGATGAGAGAATATATTTAATAGACTCTGCCTTCTATTGCCAGACAGATGCAGAAAGTAATGGATTAGTAAAGATGTGGAGAAATGAAAGGACTGCAAGTGAATCCTGTTTTTGAGGAAGTAGGGAGAGATTCTATATTACTTTGAAAAATAAACAGAACAATAATAGTTTATATTAATCAAGGACACTTTACATTTGTTATCTAATTTCTTCTTCACAACAACCCTTGAGAACCTTGTAGTTATTCCTATTCTACAAGAGAAAACTAAGACTTAGAGAAGTTCACTTGCTTAAAAAGTCACACAGCTAACAGGTGTGAAAGCTGTTGGCAGCTGTTGAACCCAGGTCCGATCAACTGCAAACTATAGCTTTAATTCTTAGCCCCAAACTTCATGTCATTTGCAACCCAAACTGGTGTCTCTAACATTGCTAACTAGCACATTCTTCCAGGAAATAAAACGGTTCACTAAAAAAATATAGCTGACGGCACTTCAACTTGTGTCAAAGTATACAGAAGAATAGTCAAGATTAAATGGAGAAGCTGACTGGGACAGTCTCTGGCATTGTTGTTTTTTCTGTATCTTGTTTTTCCACAGCATTTTTTCCCAGTCAACAGAAATCTTAGTGCAACAACACTCTCAGATGCTTCTGGAGAAAGCATGGAATTTGTTCCTGACCCAAAGATTCTGGAGGACCATGATATATATCCAAATTAATCCTTTCAGTGCAGAGCTAGTCATCTAATGGAATAAAAATATCTCAGGAGGGCCAGCCATGGTGGCTCACACCTGTAATCCCAGTACTTTGAGAGGCCGAGGCGGGTGGATCACCTGAGGTCAGGAGTTCGAGACCAGCCTGACCAACACAGAGAAACCCCATCTCTACTAAAAATACAAACTCAGCCAGGTGTGGTGGTGCATGCCTGTAATCCCAGCTTCTAGGGAGGCTGAGGCAGGAGAATCATTTGAACCTGGGAGCAGAGGTTGCAGTGAGCTGAGATCTCGCCACTGCCACTGCACTCCAGCCTGGGCAACAAGAGCAAAACTCCATCTCAAAAAAAAAAAAAAAGACCATGGATCAGATTCCGTCTTTCAGAGGCAGATGCTGTAGTGCAGACAAGCCTTCTGGTCCAAATGTTATCCTGGCACTGCAACATCTTTTTACTGGTTGGCTGAATTCACAAAGAAATAGCACTTGGAAAACACCACATCTCAGCCTGTTAATCAAAAACTGAAATTACAGTCATGCACTGCATAACAACATTTTGGTCAACAGCAGACCACATATAAGACAGTGGCCCCATAAGATTATAATACTGTATTTTTTTTTACCATAACTTTTCTATGTTTAGATACACAAATGCTTACCATTGTATTACAATGGCCTATAGTATTCAATACAGTAACATGTTGTTTAGGTTTGTAGTCTAGGAGCTGGAGGCCATACCATATAGCTTAGGTGTATAGTGATAGGTTATCTCATCTAGGTTTGTCCAAGTGCACTCTACATATTCACACAATGATGAAATTGCCTAATGACGCATTTTCAGAATGTATTGCTGTCGTTAAACAATGCATGACTGTATTTCTGATGGCTTAGTTCTCAAATTCGCTTTGCTTCTCAGGTAAGTACCAGAATTAAACACTAGCTCTGGGTAAATGATTGATTTCTTCTGTTCCAGTTCAGTGAAGTGGCACGAGGGTGCTCCAGCTGTACTGAGCCAGTTTGCTGTGATCAGCTGCGGGTTTCCCAGAAAACTCTTTTCATTATCTGAATCAAGCAGGAACTCAGTAACTGCATCCACATAATAAAGTTATAATATAAGAGGTGAACGAACCTGGTTCTAATTTGTATCCCATGTCTACCCCAGTGGAGAATGAAAAGTTCAAAACAAAAGTATTCATGTGTCCCAAAGCTTTAGCATCCTAAACCTGAAATGCACATTAAAAAGCACTTAGTGTAATAATTCCCAAATGCCAGTTCAGAAATTAATGCTGATCCCTGATATTGGCCTAAGAAATGCTGAGAAAAATAGAGGCAACAAAATATGTTTTTCATATGGTTAAATTTACTAATTTAAAGAACTACCAATTATTCTGATATTATTTTTTGCCAAGTTTTTTGGTCCCAGATGTCATTTCTTTTATGAAATTAGATGGTAGCTATGGTAGTTGTCTTTAAATGTTCTTAAGTTAGCAAAACATAAACTTGGCAACATTAAAACAACTCCCACTTGTTTTATTTTTAGTTTTACTCATTTCTAAAATTCTGAAGTCTAGGACCCACTGAACTACTTCTCTACTATATCACCTGAATTTCAGGTAAAAAAAGTAAATCAGTTCACACAGATTACAATTATGAATATATTTGATAAGGAAACACCAAACTGACCCTAAGAATTTATTCTTATCAACAATCTTCAAGATTTCTACCCAAACCAAATTTTTTCCTGCTACTTCTTAAGTTCATTCTCTTAATTCTGCTTCAGTGAAAATGATTAACAACTGCTAACCATATTCCAAAGTGTGGCAACAGTTTATAATTAAGGACAAAGATTTCTTTTCTTTTCTCTTGAGGCAGGGTCTTGCTATGTTACCCAGGCTGAAGTATAGTGGTGCAATCACAGCTCACTGCAGCCTCGACCTCCTAGGCTCAAGTGATCCTCTTACTTCAGCCTCCTGAGTAGCTGGGACCACAGGTGTGCACCGCCATGCCCAGCTAATTAAAACTTTTTTTTTTTTTTGTAGAGACAGGGATATCACTATGTCACCAAGGCTGGTCTTGAACCCCTGGACTCAAGTGATCCTCCCCACTCAGCCTCCCAAAGTGCTGAGATTACAGACCTGAAGCCATCATGCCCAGCTAAAGAGCAAAGAGTTTTTTTCTAAAAGGGTTTTTCTGTTCAAAGACTGGAACTAGGAATCAAGATTCAGAAACCTGAATATCTTGTTTGTTTAAATCAGGTGACTGATTCTCTTTCTTTACTGTGACTCTCCAAAAGTCTAGGACCTCTTCATCTGCTTGTATAAACAAGAAAAGGTCCTGCCTCCTCATATCCCCAATTTTTTTCCTCAAGAACTGGCTAGAGAAGAATTTTGAAAAGTAGGGATATTTTATCTAAACTGATCATATTACAGAAGTAGGAGAAAGGAAAGAAAGGTGAACTTTTACTTTTCACTTGTATATCCTTTTTTGGTATTTAACTTACATAGTGAACAATACAACAAATTTTTTTAATACAGAAAAAGTAAAAATATTCAATTTATAAGGAGAGTACATATTCCTGTCTTGGTCTCCAGATCTCTAAAGAGTATTAAACTAGCTACCAGAATGCTCCAGTAACATGAATAGAGTCAAGTTTGGGTTTTTCATTGGAATAACAAAATAAGCAATTACAACATCTGATTCCCAGCTTAAAGCGGAAGGAAACAGGAAGTATTTTTACACAATTCTTACTAACTGGGTGCAAAGGTGAAGATTAGGCCATAAAGATACATTTAAGGAGGCAGAGCATGGTGGCTCACAACTCCAATCCAGAACTTTGGGACGATGAGGCGGGTCGATCACTTGAGGTCAGGAGTTCAGGACCAGCCTGGCCAACATGGTGAAACCCCGTCTCTACTAAAAAAAATACAAAAAATTAGCCTTAACCAGGCATGGTGGTGTGCGCCTGTAGTCCCAGCTACTCCAGAGGCTAAGGCAGGAAACTCGCTTGAACTTGGGAGGTGGAGGTTGCAGTGAGCTAAGATCACGCCACTGCAGTCCAGCCTGAGTGAAAGAGTAAGACTTTGTCTCGAAAAAAGAAAATAAACAACAAAAAAATTAAAATAAAGATCCGTTTAAAACATTGTCATCTTTATTTGTCTAAGAAAGAGTTTGAGGGCTGGGCATAGTGGCTCACGCCTGTAATCCCACCACTTTGGGAGGCTTGAGGCGGGCTGATCACTGGAAGTCAGGAGTTTGAGACCAGCCCAGCCAATGTGGTGAAACCCCATCTCCACTTAAAATATAAAAATTAGCCAGGTGTGGTGGTGTGCACTTGTAATCCTAGCTACTTGGGAGGTTGAGGAAGGAGAATTGCTTGAACCTGGAAGGCAAAGTTTGCAGTGAGCCGAGATTGCACCATTGCACTCCTGCCTAAGTGACAGAGCGAGACTCCATCTCAAAAAATAAAAACAAAAACAAAAACAAAGAAGAAATTTAGCTATGGCACCAGACTTCAGGTGATCTCTTGAAGGACTTAAAAACTACTGTAGGAAACTTTGATTCTGTAAAACTGATGCCTGAGTGTGTCGTCAACTTAAACAGGTCAATAGTAATAGGATAATCAGAAAATTAAGACAGTCTAGACAGGAAAATGTTTTCCTAAGGTTTGTGGAAAATTATATCAAAGTCAAACTTGGAATAGTCTTAGGACTTGGAACTACTCAGTTTTTAAAGGAGAATTTCCAGTTTCCTAGCATCGTAACTCTTAAAAGAGGTGTAAGACCACACAAAATGGGGCTCTGGTTTGGTACTACCCAGATCTATTAACCTCTTATTCAGGGCACTTTTTACTATTTCTCTTCTGACGACTTATGCAGTTGAAGTTTTCTCTTCTCATAGCCTCTCTTGGGCTTGTAAACTAAGAGTGCTCTAGCTGTACTGAGCCATTTCTCCTCCAGGACCAGCTCTAAGTTTCCTACATCTAGTCAAAACATCTAGGACATCTTGGTCATTTCCAAACCAATTTTGGGAGAAAGAAGCTGTAATGCCTTAACAGACCAGCTTGGTCAGCCTATCTTGTCAGACAGAAGCTTATGCCTTATCAAACAGATCTCTCCGTAGGAAACTGTCTGAAGCCTTTCCAAACTATGCAATAAACTGGATCTACTTTCAAGACTAGGAAGAAGCGAAGTGCGGTGGTTCACGCCTGTAATCCTAGCACTTTGGGAGGCCAAGGTGGGTGGATCACAAGGTCAGGAGTTTGAGACCAGCCTGACCAACATGGTGAAACCCCATCTCTACTAAAAATACAAAAAATTAGCTGGGCGTGGCGGTGCGCACCTGTAATCGCAGCTACTAAGGCTGAGGCAGGAGAATCACTTGAACCCAGGAGGTGGAGGATGCAGTGAGACTAGATCACGCCACTGCACTCTAGCCTGGGCAGCAAGCCAGACATCGTCTCAAAAAAGAAAAGAAAAAAGACTAGGAAGAAACAGTCACTATTGATAGTACTTAGTTTAATGATCCTGATTCCCTTGCTCAGAGAAATCCATAAAAACATTCAGAGAACCTTTAATTTTACAAAACATGTGTACAGACATCTTACTAACACTTTTTAAATCTGATGTAGATTAGAATGGCAATAATGATTTTCATTTTTAGAAAAAAAACTCGATAAATATAAAAACAATTCCCTCAAAGTCATACAGATTCTTAACAACAAAATTAAAATGAGACTCAAGGTCTCCTAAATCTAGCTGTAGTTCTTTCTCCACCATTGCTCTCCTAAAATTGAACAAATGAACAAGTTACACTATTTCATTTGAATTGTGGACCTTAATTTAAAGGACGGAGCCAAGTAAAACTGTATTTTTTTTCCTCCAACCTGGCAGACTTATCAGAAGAAAAGACAATGAGGAATACTGAAACTTTTACTTTAGTCTGGAAGCATATGGACATTTTTCCCTATTCTAAAGAATAATTTAGATATATATTTTAAATTATTTAAATAATATGAATCTGAGGCCTCCCAATTTCCCTGAATATCCAAAAGCTGAAATACTTTTAGCATTTTATCTGTCCCTGAGCTTTAGTATAAAATTTGCACCTAGCAACTATAATAATAAACACCCGCTATCAATCGCAGTAATGACACAATAATACAAGGCCCAATGATACAAGGCCTTTTTTCCACAGGTGGGGAAAAAAAAATACACTTTATAAAAACAAACTGGGACTTCCACTTCTGGCCAAGATGGAGTGACAGAACTGTATTTACTCTCCTAGCAAACAAACAAAAATCAGACAAAACATCTGAAACAATGGTTTTCAAGACACTCGATATCAGACAACAAAGGGCAATGATCTCAGAGAGAAGAGAAACAAATAAAGTGAACCCTTTAACTGCCCTATCTGACCTCCCAGAAAAAGTTTTTATGCCACAGTACAGGAAATGGAAACTGAGGGAGGCCTGGTGGACTCTCTGTGTTGAGGAGACAGAACTGAGATCCAAGGAGACCAAGGTAGCTAGAATTCATTGGAAAGAGTGCTGAAAGGGGGTGGGGGGGAAGCTTCACAGAGAACTTCATAGATTTGCAGAGGATCTGCCACAAGCATTTGGCCAACTACTGATTAGTACATGTGTCTAAATAAACTTCTCCAAGTTGAAGAAAGAACCACTGAAAGGATTAGACAGAACAGTATCTAGAGTCCACACAGTGCCAACAATAGTGCCTATTCTCATCACCAAGACTAGAAAAACTGATAATTCAACAGGGTATAGGGTACAGTACTCAGGAAGGTCTTGCCTCAATCGTGAGAAATAATTATCCTGAGATTGAACATTATTCTACACCCACCTAACAAATTATAAAAGTAAGACCTGAATGATTCAAACTATTTCCAAGTAATTTAACTGCATCCAAGAATACAATTCAATAATAGTTATGGTAATACTAAAATATCTAGCACCCAAAAAGATAAAATTTGGAATGTCTGGCATTCAATAGAGGATTACCAGTCATACAAAGAAAAAGGAAACATGACCTATACTAAGCAGAATAATAAATCAATTGAAGCCTACCCAGGACTGAAACAGATATTAGAACGAATAGTAAAGGACAATAAAACAGTCATCATAACTACATTCCATCTTTTCAGTAAGTTGAGACATGGAAGAAATACATTTTTAAAAAACATCTACATTAGGCCAGGTGCAGTGCCTCATGCCTGTAATCCCAGCACTTTGGAAGGCCAAGGTGGGTGGATCACCTAAGGAGAGGAGTTCGAGACTAGCCTGACCAAAATGGTGAAACGCCATCTTTACTAAAAATACCAAAATTAGCTGGGTGTTAACGGCGGGCACCTGTAATCCCAGCTACTCAGGAGGCTGAGACAAAAGAATCGCTTGAACCTGGGAGGTGGAGGTTGTAGTGAGTCGAGACTGTGCGTGCTACTGCACTCCAATCTGGGTGACAGAGGAAGACTCCATCAAAAAAAAAAAAAAAAAAAAAAAAAAGAAAAGAAAGAAAACAGCTGGGCCACAGTGGCTCATGCCTGTAATCCCAGCACTCTGAGAGGCCGATGCAAGCTGATCACTTGAGGTCAGGAGTTCAAGGCCAGTCCAACCAACATGGAGAAACATCACCTCTACTACAAATACAAAATTAGCCCTGCATGGTGGCATATGCCTATAATCCCAGCTACTTGGGAGGCTGAGGCAGGAGAATCACTTGAACCCGAGAGGCAGATGTTGTGATGAGCCGAGATCGTGCCATTCCACTCCAGCCTGGGCAACAAGAGTGAAATCCATCTAAAAAAAAAATCTACATTAAACTGCTAGAGATAAAAACTACAATGGAAGTACAATGGATGAGTTTTTTTTTTTTTTGAGACAGTTTCACTCTGTTGCCCAGGCTGGAGTTCAGTGCTGCGATATCAGCTCACAGCAACCTCCATCTCCTGGGTTCAAGCGATTCTCCTGCCTCAGCCACCCAAATAGCTGGGACTATCTGGGCATACCATAGGTGTGCGCCACCATGCCTGGCTAATTTTTGTATTTTTCAGTACAGATGAAGTTTTACCGTGTTGGCCAGGTTGGTCTTAAACTCTTGACCTCAAGTGATCCACCCACCTCAGTCTCCCAAAATTCAGAGATTACAGGCAGAAGCCACTAGGCCTCTAAATGAGATTAAGGAGAGATAAGACATTGCAGAAGAAAAATTAATGAACTTGAAAGTGTGGCAATAGAAAATACCCAAAATGGTGGTATGGGTGTGGTGGCTCATGCCTGTAATCCCATCACTTTGGGAGGCCAGGGCGGGCAGATCACTTGAGATCAGGAGTTCAAGACCAGCCTGGCCAACATGGTGAAACCCCATCTCTACTAAAAATAGAAAAAATTTTAGTAGGCTGGGTGTGGTGGTGGGTGCCTGTAATCCCAGCTACTTGGGAGGCTGAGGTATGAGAATCACTTGAAACTGGGAGGCAGGGGTTGCAGTGAGCAAAGATCATGCCATTGCACTACAGCCTGGGTGACAGAGCATGACTCCATCTCCCCCCACAACCAAAAAAGAAAATATCCAAAATGGAAAACATGGGGGAGGGGGGAAAGCATGCAAAACTGCAAAGAGCATTGACAAACTGTGAGAAATCCTAATCCCTGGGTAATAAAAGACCTGAAAGCAATTTAAGTGGTGGGGACAAGAAAAACATTTCTTCAAAATATCTGAAGAAATAATGGCCCCAAAGTTTCCAAATCTGACGAAGACCCATTGATTCAAAAAACCCAATTAATCAAAAGAACAAGAAATATAAAGCATCAAGGCATATCATAATCAAATTGTTCATTTTTTAAGAAAAAAACATAAAAGCAGCCAGAGAAAAAAAGGACATGTTATGCACAGAGGAATAATAATAAGGATAATATCAGATTTCCTGTTGAAAACAATGCAAGCAAAAAGTGGAGTAACATGTTTGTATTACTGAACTTCTGTCAACCTAGAATTCTATATCTAGCTAATATAATTTCAAAAACAAAGGTGCAGTTAAAAACATTTTCAAACAGATGAAAGCAGACTCACTCTACAAAAAATGTTAAAGGGTGCCCTTTAGACAGAAATATAATATTGATTGGAAATCAGGGATCTACACAAAAGAATGAAGAGCACCAGAAACTGTAAGTATACAGTATGTTTTTTTCTTACTACTTAAATACCATTAATAATAAACTATTTAGGCAAAAATAATAACAATGGATTGTGGGTTTTAAAACATGGAAAAGAAAAATGCATGATAATAATAGCATAAAGATTGGGAGAAGAGAAATGGAAGCATACTATTATTTTAAGATTCTTATCCTATATGTGAAGTGGCATATCACTTGAAGTTTAGCTGTGATACGTTAAAATGTATACTGTAAACCCTGTAACAAAACCAATAACTTAAAAAAAAACTAAAGAATTTTAGTGAATAAGCCAACAAAAAAGACAATATGTAATAATAAAATAGATTAATCCAAAAAAGGCAAAATCAAAGGAAAAGGGAACAAAAAACAGATGGAACAAATAGAAAACAAATAGAAAAATGACAGATTCAAGTGTAATTATATAATCAAATTGAATGTAAGATTATCAGACTGGAATAGTAAGACCCAACTATATATTTCCCCACAAGAAATGCACTTTACATATAAAACACAAATAAATTAAAATTTTAAAAGATAGGTGGGCTCAGTAGCTCATTCCTGTAATCTCAGCACTTTGAAAGGCTCACTTGTGTAAGGATTGCTTGAGGCCAGGAATTTGAGACAAACCTGAGCAACATAGTAAAACCTCATCTCTACAAAAGAAAAAAATTTCTTTTAATTGGCCAGGCATGGTGGTGTTTGTAAAGAAGCTGAGGTAGGAGGATTGCTTGAGCCCAGGAGTTTTAGGTCATGGTGAGCTATTATCATGCCACTACACTCCAGCCTAGGTGACAGAGTGACACCCTATCTGTGGAAAACAAAAACAACAACACAAGAAACAAAAAAATAAAAACCAACTCTTCCTCTGAAGCAGGTTAGAGAAAAAATAAATAAAGATATTAAAATATATACCATGGTAACAGTAATCAAAAGAAAGCTGAAATGGCTATATAAGTAACAGAAAATGTAGACTTCAAAATGAAGGTCATTACATAACGATAACGGTGTCTCTCTTAATCAAGAGGTCATAAAAATCCTGTTTATGTATCTAATAAAAGAGATTCAAAATACATGAAGCAAAACAGAACTATAAACAGAAATATACAAATCCACAATTATAGTCAGAGATATCAATACTCCTCACTCACTAATGAATAAAACAAATAGAAAATTAGCAAAGATTTAGTAAACTTAAACAATACTATCAACTAACTTGACAGAATTGGTATTTATAGAATACTCCAGCCAACAACAGCAGAATATAATTTTTTTTTCAAATGCATACAGAACATCTACCAAGATGGAACATATTGTGGACCATAAAATAAGTCTTGCCAGGTGTGGTGGCTCACACCTGTTATCCCAGCACCTTGGGAGGCCGAGGCAAGTGAATCACTTGAGGGCAGGAGTTCGAGAGCAGCCAAGCCAACATGGTGAAACCCTGTCTCTACTAAAAATACAAAAATTAGCCAGGTGTGCTGGTGAATGCCTGTAATCCTAGCTACCTGGGAGGCTGAGGCAGGAGAATTGCTAGAACCCGGGAAGCAGAGGCTGCAGTGAGCTGAGATGGCTCCACTGCACTCCAGCCTAGGTGATAAGAGCAAGACTCTGTCTAAAAAATAAATAAATAAATAAAAGTCTTAATAATCTCAAAGGACTCAAATCATACAATGAAATTAAATTACATTACCAATAACAGCATGATCCATAGAAAATCCCCAAATATTTGGAAACTAAATTATATGCTTCTAAATAACTAAATAATTCACGGATTAAAGATCAAAAGGACATTTAGAAAGTATTTTAACTAAATAAAAATTTAAAACAACATATTAGAATTCGGCCGGGCGCAGTGGCTCACGTCTGTAATCCCAGTACTTTGGGAGGCTGAGGCGGGTGAATCACAAGGTCAGGAGATCGAGACCATCCTGGCTAACACAGTGAAACCCTGTCTCCACTAAAAATACAAAAAATTAGCCAGGTGTGGTGGCATGCATATGTAGTCCTAGCTACTTGGGAGGCTGAGGCCAGATAATCACTTGAACCTGGGAAGTGGAGGTTGCAGTGAGCCGAGATCACGCCACTGCACTCCAGCCTGGGCGACAGCAAGACTACGTCTCAAAAAAAAAAAAAAAGAATTTATGAGATGCACCAGGTATCACAGAACATGCCCATAGTCCCAGCTACTTGAAAGGCCTCAAGAGGATTGCTTGAGGCCAGAAGTGAGTCCCTAGGCAACATAGCAAGACTCCATCTCTAAAAATATATGTAAGTAAAGAGAATTTATGAGATACTACTAAAGCAGTAGTTAGGTAGCAATTTGTAGCATTAAATGCTTATATTAGAAATTAGTGACATCAACTTCCATTTTAAGAAAGAGCAAATTAAACCCATAGTACAAATATAGGAAATAATAAAGATCAAAGTGAAAATAAAGGCCAGGAGTTGGCGGCTCCCACCTGTAATCTCAGCACTTTGGGAGGCCGAGGTGGGCAGATCAGTTGAGTCCAGGAGTTTGAGACCAGCCTGACCAACATATAAAATTAGCCCAGGTGTGGGGGCACACACCTGTAATCCCAGCTACATGAGAGGCTGAGGCAGGAAAATGGCTTGAACCCAGGAGGTGGAGGTTGCAGATTGTGCCCTGCACTCCAGCCTGGGAAACAAAGCAAGACTCTGTCTCAAAAAAAAAAAAAACAAAACCCAAAAGGCCAGGCATAGTGGCTCACGCCTGTAATCCCAGCACTTTGGGAGGCCGAGGAGGGCAGATTATGAGGACAAGAGATCAAGATCATCCTGGCCAACAAGGTGAAACCCCGTTTCTACTAAAAATACAAAAATTAGCTGGGCATGGTGATGCGTGCCTGTAATCTCAGCTACTCAGAAAGCTGAGGCAGGAGAATCACTTGAACCCGGGAGGCGGAGGTTGCAGTGAGCCGAGATCATGCCACTGCACTCCAGCCTGGCGACAGAGATACTCTGTCAAAACAAAAAACAAAAAACCCAAAAATCCTACAATATTTAAAAATAATACATCACAACCAATTGGGATTTATCTCAGGCCTACAGAGTTGTTTTAACATTTTAAAATAAATCAAT
Source organism: Cacajao melanocephalus (assembly GCA_963573385.1). Lineage (NCBI taxonomy): Eukaryota > Metazoa > Chordata > Mammalia > Primates > Pitheciidae > Cacajao > Cacajao melanocephalus. The sequence continues at coordinate 14,037 of CAUYLG010035835.1, forward strand.
TTAAGTCACCCTATTAAAATACTAAAAAGTAAAAAACCAGTGATCATCTAAATAGGTATAGAAAATAGCATTTGGAAAAACACAACATCCATTCTCAATTTTAAAAAGAGAAAAACAATTCTCACCAAACTAGAAAAATTTCCTCAACTTGATTAAGGATATTTATGAAAAATCTATAGCTAACATTATACTTAAGGTGAAAGAGGGAATGCTTTCCTTCTAAGATCAGGAAAAAGATAAGACTGTCTGCTTTTACCACTTTTATTCAACATTGTCCTGGACATTCTAGTCACTGCAGTCAGGCAGGGGAAAAAAAGAAACAGGCCAGGAGCAGTGGGTCACACCTGTAATCCTAACACTTTGGGAGGCCGAGGCAGCAGGATCATTTGAGGTTTGAGGTCAGGAGTTCAAGACCAGCCTGGCCAACATGACAAAACCCTGTCTCTACTAAAAATACAAAAAACAAAAATTAGCTGGGTGTGGTAGTACATGCCTGTAATCTCACCTACTTAGGGAGGCTGCGGTGGGAGAATTGCTTGAACCCAGGAGATGAAGGCTTCAGTGAGCCAAGATCGTGCCACTGCACTCCAGCCTGCACGGCAGAATGAGACTCTATCTCAAAAAAAAAAAAGAAAGAAAGAAAGGAAAAGGGATAAAAGGGATTTCAGATTAGAAAGGAAAAATTAACATTTTTATTTGTAGACAACATGATCATCCATGTAGAAAAGCCAATGATGTTTACAAAAGAGCTACTTAAACTAATGGACGAGTTTAGCAAAGTTGCAGGATACAAGACCAATATATAAGAATCTATTTTATTTCTATATACTAATAATAATTAGAATCTGAAACTTAAAACATGTTATTTCAATAGCATCAAAAATATAAAATTCTTAGGGATAAATGTGACAAAAGATGTGAAAGACTGATACACTTGAAAACTACAAAATATTACAGAGAGATACTGAAAAAGATCTAAGCAATTTGCCAAATATACCTTGTTCATAGGTCAGAAAACTAAATATTGTTAAGATGTCACATCTCTCCAAACATATATAGATTCAACACAATCCCAATTAAAATCTCAGCAGACATTTCTATAGGAACTGACAAGCGAAATCTTTTTTTTTTTTTTTTTTTTGAGACAGAGTCTGGCTCTCCCCTACCCAGGCTGGAGTGCAGTGGAACCATCAGGGTTCACTGTAGCCTCAACCTCCTGGGCTTACATGATCCTCCCTGAATACTCTGTTAAAAGTTACCTGCATTACCAATGAAACAATATAGTATTATTTGAAAGTTAACTTAGATTAGTAAATGTGTAAGGCAAACTCTCAAGCAGTAACTAAAAATTATACTTAAAAATGAAGTATAATTGATATGCTAAGAAAACAGAGAAGATAGAATAATATTTAAAATGCTCAACTCACGCTTGTAATCCCAGCACTTTGGGAGGCCGAGGCAGGTGGATCATGAGGTCAAGAGATTGAGACCGTTCTGGTCAACATGGTGAAACCTTATCTCTACTAAAAATACAAAAAAAATTAGCTGGGCGTGGTGGCGCACTCCTGTAGTCCCAGCTACTTGGGAGGCTGAGGCAGGAGAATTGCTTGAACCCGGGAGGTGGAGGTTGCAGTGAGCCGAGATCGTGCCACTGCACTCCAGCATGGTGCCTGGTGACGGACTGAGACTCTGTCTCAAAAAAAAAAAAAAAAAAAAAAAAATGCTCAAAACCAGAAAAAGAAAAAAATAGGAAGATAAAGAACAGATATAACAAATAGCAAACAGGTATTAATCCAACTATATCAATAATTGCTTTCAATATGATCTAAATAAGCCATTAAAAATATAGTGACTGTTAGAGTGGATTTAAAAAAACCCAACTATAAGTTGTCTACAAAAAACCCACTTGAATATAAAGTCACAGATAGGGTAAAAGAAGATATATAGAGATATACCACATGTTATGCACTGAATGTTTGTGTCCCTCAAAATTTATATGTTGAAATCCTAACCCCAAAGGTGAGGTATTTAGAAGGTGGGGCCTTTGGGAGGCAATTAGCTCCTAAGGGTGGAGCCTTCACAAATGAGATTAGTGCCCTTATAAAAAGACATGAGAGGGCTTGCTTTCTCTCTCTTCTCTCCACCATGTTAGGACACCACAAGAAAATAGCTGTCTGCAAACCAGGAAGTGGGCTCTTACCAGCCACCAGATCTACTGATATCCTAACCTTGGACCTTCCAGCCTCTAGAACTATGAGGAATAAATGTCTGTGGTTTAAGTCACACACTGTATGGTAATTTGTTATAGCTCCCTGAACTAAAACAGTATGCAGACACTAATATAGTCAACTGATCTTTGATAAAGGATCAAAAGCAATTCATTGGAGAAAGTATAATCTTTTCACCGAACAGTGTTAGACTTAGACATCCATTTGCAAAAATAAGATCTTATACCTGTCACAAAACTTAATTCAAGATGGATCACAGATTTAAATGTAAAACACAAAACTTCTATAAAACATCTAGAAGATAACATAGGAGAAAATCTAGATGATCTTGGGTCACCTAGATCCATGATCCATAAAATTAAAAATGGATGAATGAGACATCATTGGAAAGCAGGTATTCAAAAGAATACATGTACACATGTTCATAGCAGCGCTATTTACACTAGCTAAAAGGTGAAAACAACCCTCGTGTTTATGAATGGATGAACAAATTGTACATACCTATAATATATATATATACACAATAAAATATTATTTATACAAGCGAATGAAGTACTGATATATCCTACAATGTGGATGAACCTCCAAAACACTGTGCTAAGTGAAAGAAGCCAGACATAAAACATTACACATATTGTATGATTCCATTTATAGTAAATGCCCAGAATACAGATACAGAAGACAGAAAGCAGACTGGTGTGGGATGAGGAGTAATCTCTTAATGGGTACAGGATTTCTTTTTAGGGTAATAAAAATGTTTTGGAACTACATAAAGCTGGTAGTTGAACAACACTGTGAATATGCTAAATGCTGCTCAATTGTTCACTTAAAAAGTTGTTATATAAATTTTGCCTCATTCAAAAAAAAATTTAAATTTGTTTTACAGAAAACTCTGTTAAAGGAATGAAAAGACAAGACACAGACCGGAGGAAAACATTTCCAAAATATATTTGATTCAGGAACTGTATCCACAACACACAAATCACTCATAAACTCAACAATAAGAAAACAAAATATTTGGAATCCCGCCAAAGAAGATAGGTAGTAAATGAGAATATGGAAAAAAAAAAGTTCAACATTGTATATCATTAGAGAACTGAAAATTATAACAAGATATCAATACATACCTACTAGAATGGCAAAAATCCAAAATATTGAAACGAAGTGTTGGTGAGGATGCCACGCGGTAGAAACTCTCACTTATTGCTATTGGGAATGAAAGAGGGTACAGCTACTTTGGAAGACAGTCTGGCAATTTTTCTCTTTTTTTTTTGAGACGGAGTCTCAAACTGTTGCCCAGGCTGTAGTGCAGTGGCGCGATCTCGGCTCACTGCAATCTCTGCCTCCTAGGTTCAAGCAATTCTCCTGCCTCAGCCTCCTGAGTAGCTGGGATTACAGGCACATGCCACCACGCCCAGCTAATTTTGTTGTATTTTTAGTAGACACAGGGTTTCACCATGTTGGCCAGGATGGTCTCCATCTCCTGACCTCGTGATCTGCCCACCTCGGCCTCCCAAAGTGCTATGATAACAGGCGTGAGCCACTGCACCAGGACCCTTTTTTTTTTTTTGAGATGGAGTTTCGCTCTTGTTGCCCAGGCTAGAGTGCAATGGCATCATCTCAGCTCTCTGCAACCTCCGCCTCCCGGGTTCAAGCGATTCTCCTGCCTCAACCTCCTGAGTAGCTGGGATTACAGGCATGCGCCACTATGCCTGGCTAATTTTGTATTTTTAGTAGAGACAGGGTTTCTCCATGTTGGTCAGGTTGGTCTTGAACTCCCGACTTCAGGTGATCCACCCACCTTGGCCTCACAAAGTGCGGGATTACAGGCATGAGCCACCGCGCTTGGCCACAATTTCTTACAAAGCCAAACATAGGCTTACTATATAATCCAGCAATCATCCTCCCAGCTATTTCCCCAGTTGAACTGAAAACTTATGTCCACCCAAAAACCTGCATACTAATATTTACAGAAGCATTATTTATAATTGCCCAAACCAGAGGCAACCAAGATGTCCCACAACGGTGAAAGAATTTTTAAAAACTGATAAATCCATACAACAAATAAAAAGAAACGAGCTATTAAGACACTACAAGACCGCCAGGCACAGTGTCGCGTGCCTGTAGTCCCAGCTACTCAGGAGGCTGAGGTGGGTGGATGGCTTGAGCCCAGGAGTTCTGGGCTGTAGTACACTATTGCCAATCACGTGTCTGCACTAAGCTCGACATCAATATGGTGACCTCCCGGGAGCAGGGGACCACCAGGTTGCCTAAGGAGGGGTGAACCGGCCTAGGTCGGAAACGGAACAGGTCAAAACTCCTGTGCTGATCAGTAGTGGGATCGTGTCTGTGAATAGCTATTGCACTCCAGCCTGGGCAACATGGTGAGACCCCATCTCTAAATAAATAAATAAAATAAAATAAAATAAAGCCACTAAAAGACCTGGAAGAATCTTAAACACATATTGCTAAGTGAAAAGTGAATCTGACAAGACTATACACCATACAATTCCAACTATATGACATTATAGAAAAGGCAAAACTATAGAAACCATAAAAATATCAGTGAGTTGACAAAAAAAGGGAGAGTGCAAGGAAGATGAATAGGTGAATAAAAAGCTTTAGGATCGTGAAACTACTCTGGATGATACTATAATGGTGAATACATGACAGTATGAAAAGCCACAGAACTGCACAACACAAAGACTGAAACTTAGTGTAAACTATTGACTTTAGTGAATAATAATGTATCAATATGGGTTCATTAATGTACCATACTAAGGCAAAATGATTATAGGGGAAACTTGGGGAACTAGGAGGGTAGTAGGTATCTGGGAACTGTGTACTATTTGCCCAATTATTCTGTAAATGTAAAACTGTTCTAAACATAAAGTCTATTTTAAAAACCAGCATGATATTTACATAGAGAAAAAAATACATCGGCCTGGTGCAGTGGCTCATGCCTATAATCTCAGCACTTTGTAACGCTGAGGTGGGCAGATCACATGAGCACAGGGGTTTGAGACCCGCCTGAGCAATATGGTAAAATCTCCTCTCCACAAAAAATACAAAAATTAACTGGGCATGGTAGTGTGCACCTGTAGTCTCAGCTACAGGTAGGATCACTTGAGCCCAGCAGGTTGAAGCTGCAGTGAGCAGTGATTGTGCCACTGCCGGGTAACATAGTGAGACACTGTACGTCTCCCCACCAAGAAAAAAAGAAAGAAAGAAAGAGAGAGAAAGAGAGATAGAAAGAAAGACAGAAAGAAAGAAAAGAAAAAAGAAACATCAAATTGTATACTTTAAATATTTGCAATTATACCTCAATTAAGCTGTTTAAAAAAATAAACAAATAGAGTACCATCGCAGAAAATGATGAAGTACAGAACTCCAAAAATCTATCCTTCCACTAAAGCAACACTTAAGCTGAATAAAAACCAGTCAAAATCAACTTTTTTTGAGCTCTAGAATCTAATCAAAATTTTACAAAATCCAGGGGACTGCTTAGTGAAGAAAGACATGGTAAATTTTGGTAAGAGAGTGTTACGGCATTTTAATTTACCTGCCTTACCATCCACAACTCCCTAATTCAATGACGGCTGTGGGGACAGCAGTCTGCATTCCTGGTGCAGGTTGTTGGTGCCACAGGGATCAATATGGACCTTATTCTCAAATAATTGTAGCTATGTGTTTTGGTGTGTCTGATCCTTCCCTGCAGGATCAACATAGGGGACTGCTTTTATTTCATACACCTTGGAGTTTTCTCAGAGCAGGAGTGATCTCCAAGACAGCTTATATCAAAAGCATTTAAAGGCAAATATGTTAGCCACAGCCTTCTGGGGCAAGCGATAACAGGTCAAACAGCAGAGAGAACCAAAAGCCTGGGAAAGAGGCTGGGGAAGGAAACACACACTTTGAAATAAGAACTCTGAAAAACTCCTGTATTTAGTATTAATAATAACCAAGATCTGGAATCAACCTAAGTGTCCATCAATAGATGAATGGATAAAGAAAATGTGCCATATATACATAATGGAATACTATTCAGCCTTTAAAAGGAATAAAATCTTGTCATTGGTAACAACAGGATGAACTTGGAATATATTATCCTTACTGAAATAAGCCACACACAGAAAGACAAATACTGCATAATTTCACTTACATGTGAAATTATAAAAAGTTGAATTCATAAAAGTAGATAGTAGAATGGCGATTACCAGGAGCTAGGAGGTGGGGAGGAGGCATACTGGGGACACATTAGTCAAAGTATACAAAATTTCAGTTAGATAGGAGAAAAAAGTTCAGGAGATCTATTGTACCACATGGTGACTATAGTTAATAACATTATATACCTGAAAACTGCCAACAGAGTAGATTTTAGATGTTCTCACCACAGAAAAATGTTAAGTACATGAGGTAATGGATATGTGGGCTAGCATGATTTAGCCATTCCAAAATTTATACATATATTAAAACATTATGTTTTATATCATAAATGCATATAATTTTTGTCAATTTAGAAAATCAATCAGTAAGAAAGGTACATGTAGATACTAGTGAATCTAGAGGGCTATATGCATGTCCAAAGTAGACATATGCTCAGAAAAAAATCTACATTTGCACCTCTGATGGACATTCAGGCTTCATGCAAGTAGGAAGCAAAGGGTAAGGCAGATGTGTAAATGACCCAGCTAAGCACTGAAACAATGCCCCAATACAGAACCAATCTGCAAAGACCATGAGAGGTTTTCCTTTGTTAGTTTTTGTATAAGGAACCTAAGGAAATTTCTGACCAATCACGAGCTCACCACTAAGGTAATGGAAAGATACTTTAGTGACTACACAAGGCAAAGAATACAGTCTTTAAAAATAATAGTTTAGGCTGGGCACAGTGACTCACACCTGTAATTCCACTTTGGGATTATACTTCGGGAGGCTGAGGCAGGAAGACCACTTGAGCACAAGAGTTCAAAACCACCCTCGGCAACATAGTGAGATCTTGTCTCTCTAAAAAAAAAAATTAGCTGGGGCCGGGCATGGTGGCTCACGCCTGTAATCCCAGCACTTTGGGAGGCCAAGGCGGGCAGATCACCTGAGGTCAGGAGTCCAAGACCCGCCTGATCAACATGGTGAAACCCCATCTCTACTAAAAATACAAAAATTAGCAAGGTGTGGGGGCGTGTGCCTGTAATCCCAGCTACTTGGGAGGCTGAGGCAGGAGAATTGCCTGGGCGCAGGAGGAGGAGGTTACAATGAGCTGTGATTATGCCAGTGCACTCCAGCCTGGACAACAGTACAAGACTCCATCTGAAAAAAACAAAAAAATTAGCTGGGCATGGTGGCACGTGCCTGTGGTCCCAGCTACTTGGGAGTCTGAGGTGGGAGGATTGCTTTAGCCCAGGAGATCGAAGCTGCAATGAGCTGTGATTGAACCACTGCACTCCAGCCTGGGAGACAGAGCAAGACCCTGTCTCAAACAGCAAAAAAATAATAATAATAGTTTAGAAACAGAAAATTGGAACAGATCTATAACTAGTAAGGAGATTTAATCAGTAATCAAAAAATTCCCCAAAACACAAAGCCTAGAACCAAATGGCTTTACTGGTAAATTCTATCAAACACTTAAAGAATAATTAGCACCAATACCTGTCAAGTTATTCTAAAAATTGAATAGGATGCAATGCTTCCCAACTCATTCTGAGGCCAGCAAAACCGTGATACCAATGCCAGACAATGACACTACAAGAAGAGGACAGACCAATATCCCTGATGAATACTGTTACAAAAATCCTCAACAAAATAGTAGCAAACAAAATTCAACATCACATTAAAAGGATTATATACCATGACCAAATAGGAGCTATTCCTGGAATGAAAGCATGGTTCAACATACAAAAACCAGTTAATATATCACATTAATAGAATTAAGGAAAAAACTATATGACTATCTGAATTAAGGCAGAAAAGCATTTGACAAAATTCAATACCCTTTCATGATTAAAAAACAAAAAAACCCCAAACTAGGAACAGAAGAAAACAACCTCAGCAAAATAAAGGCCAGTACATATATACACTAGAGTACTATTAAGCCATAAAAAAAGTGAGATCTGTCATTTGCAACAACATGGATGGAACTGGAGATCATTGTATTAAGTAAAGTAAGCAAGGCACAGAAAGGCAGCCATCATATGTTTGCACTTATTTGTGGAATCTAAAAATCAAAACAATTGAACTCATGGACATAAAGAGTGGTACCAGAGGAAGGAGGAAGGATGGTAACAGAGGCCAGGAAGGGTAGTAGGAAGGTAGGAAGAAGGTGGAGATGGTTAACGGGTACAAAATATATATATATAGTAATGGGTACAAAAATGTATATAGTTAGAAAGAATAAATAATACCTACTACTTGATACCACAACAGGGTAACTATAGTCAACGATAACTTAATTGTACATTTTAAAAGAACTAAAAGAGTGTAATTGTATTGTTTACAAAAGGATAAATGCTTGAGGGGATGGATAACTCCATTCTCCATGATGTGATTATTTTAGACTGCATGCCTGTATCAAAACATTTCATGTACCCCCATAAATATATATACCTACTATGTACCCATGAAATTAAAAAAAAATTTTTTTAAGTGTAACCAATTTATAGTCTTCCTCCACCACAGGTATATAATAATTCCCATTTTATTATACATTTACCAATATTAAATCATTTCATAAATAAAACCAAAAAACATAATAAAGGTCATATATGAAAAGTCCAGAGATCACATCATACTTAATGATGAAAGACAAAGCTTTTCTTCCAAGTTCATAACAAGGTGAGGATGTCCACTTTCACCACTTCTATTCAACATAGTTTTGGAAGTCCTAGCTAGAGTAATTAAGCAAGAAGAAATAAAAGACAATTAAATTGAAGAGGAAGATATGAAATCATTTGTTTGCAGATGACACAAATTTTCTATATGTAGAAAGCTCTATAGATTTACACACATACACACACACAACTGTTCAAGCAAATAACAGAATTCAGCCAAGCAGCCAGATATAAAATCAATATGCAAAAATCAGCTGCACTTCTATATATTAAAAATGAACAATCCAAAAAAGAAATTAAGAAAATAATTCCATTTACAGTATCATTAAAAACAATACAAGACTTAGGAATAAACTTAACTATGGAAGCAAAAGACTTGTACACTAAAAAGTATAAAACATTGGTAAAAGAAATTAGAGAAGGCACCAATAAATGGAAAGATACCCATGTTCATGGATTGGAAGACTTACTATTGTTTTTTTTTTTTTTTTTTTTTTTGAGACAGGGTCTCGCTCTGTCACCCAGTGACAGTGCAGTGGAGTGCAGTGGCGGATTCATGGCTAACTGCAGCCTCAACCTCCTGGGCTCAAGCAATTTTCCCATCCCAGCCTCCCAAGTACCTGGAATTACAAGCACATGACACCACGCCCAGCTAATTTTTGTATTTTTTGTAGAGGCGAAGCCTTGACATGTTGCCCAGTCTGGTCTCAAACTCCTGGGCTCAAGTGATATGCCTGCCTCAGCTTCCCAAAGGTGCTGGGATTATAGGCATGAGCCACCACACCTGGCTGAAACACTGTTGTTGAGATGTTCAATACTACCCTAAGTGACCTACAGATTCAATGCAATCCCTATCAAAATCCCAACAACTTTTTTTTTGGCAGAAATAAAAAACACCCTACTAAAATTCATATGGAATCTCAAGGGACCCTGAATAGCTAAAACAATCTTGGAAAAAGAACAGGCCAGGCGTGATGGCTCATTCCTGTATTCCTAGCACTTTGGGAGGTTGCAATAGGAGGATCGCTTAAGCCCAGAGGTTTGAGACCAGCCTGAGCAACATCGGAAGATCTTCTCTCTACAAAAAAAAAAAAAAAAAAAATTAAAAATTAGCCAGGTGTGGTGGCATGTACCTGTGGTCCTAGCTACTCAGGAGGCTGAGGCAGGAGGCTCACTTGAGCCCAGAAGGTCGAGGCTGCAGTGAGCCATGATCATGTCACTGCATTCCAGCTTGTCTCAAAAAGAAAAAAAAACAAAAAGTTGGAGGACTCACACTTTCCAGTTTCATAAAGACCTAATGGATAGGAATTAAAAGCCCAGAAATACATCCTACATATATACTCAAATGATTTTGACCAGGGTGCCAAGATCATTCAATGGGGAAGGGAAAGAACATTGTTTTCAGCAAATGGGGCCAGGCATGGTGGCTCACACCTGTAATTCCAGCACTGTGGAAGGTCAAGGTGGGAAGACTGCTTGATCCCAGGAGTTCCAGACTAGTGTGAGCAACACAGGGAGGCCCCATCTCTACCAAAAATACAAAAATTAGCCAGGTATGATGGCATGCACCTGTAGTCCCAGCTACTTGGGAGGCTAAGGTGGGAGGATCAAATGAGCCCGGAAGGTCGCAGCCACAGTTAGCCATGATCATGTCACTGCATTCCAGCCTGGGTAACAGAGCAAGACTCTGTCTCAAATAAATAAACGGTACCAGGAAAACTGAATATTCCACAGGTACAAAAATAAAGTTGGACCCTTACTTTACACCACATACAAAAATCTTCAAATAGATCAAAGACTTAAATGTAAAACTAAAAGTATAAAACTCTTAAAAGAAAATATAGTGTAAAAGCTTCATGATATTGTATTTGGCAATGATTTCTTGAGTAAGACATCTAAAACACAGGCAACAAAAGAAAACATGAACTGCATCAAAATTTATAAAACTTCTGTGCATCAGAGGACACAAGTAACGTTGTGAAAAGGCAGCCTACAGACTGGGAGACAATATTTGCAAATTGTATGTCTGATACGGGGTTAATGTAAAGACTTTACAAAGAACTCTTACAGCTCAATAACAAAAAAGTAAATAATCTGATTAAAAAATGGGGAAGGGGTGGGCACAGTGGCTCACACCTGTAATCCCAGCATTTTGGGAGGCCAAGGTGGGTGGATTGCTTGAAGTCAGGAGTTGGAGACCAGCCTAGTCAACATGGTGAAACCTCCTCTCTATTAAAAATACAACAATTAGCTGGGTGTGGCGGCTCATGCCTGTAATCCCAGCTACTCAGGAATCTGAGGCAGGAGATCACTTGAACCTGGGAGGCAAAAGCTGCAGTGAGCCAAGATAGTGCCACTGCACTCCAGCCTGGGTGAGAAAGTGAGACTTTGTCTCCTCTCAAAAAAAAAAAAAAAAAAAAAGAGGGAAAGGACTTGAAGAGACATTTCTTCAAAGAAGATATATAAATGGTCAATAAGCACATGAAAAGATACCCAACATTACTAATGATTAGAAAAATGCAAATCAAAACCACAACAAGAAACCACTTTACACCCATTAGGATGGCTATTACTTTAAAAAAAATAGCAACAAACGTTGGCGTGGATGTGGAAACTGTAGCTCTCTGCACTGCTGTTAGAGAAAACATGGTGTTTCCTCAAAAAATCAAACACAGAATTTCCATCTGATCCAGTAATTCTACTCCTGAGTATACGTACAAAAGAACTGAGAAAGTAGGGACTCAAATGTATTTGTACATCAATGTTCATAGCAGCATTATTCACAATATCCAAAAGGTGGGTGGAAGCAACCCAAGTGTCCATTGAAAGATAAATGGATAAACAAAATGTGGTCTATCCATACAATGGAATATTACTCAGCCTTAAAAAGGAAGGAAATTCTGACACATGCTACAACAAGATAAACTTTGAAGACATGCTGAGTGAAATAAGCCAGACACAAAAGGACAAATATTATATGACTTCACTGATATCAGGTACCTAGAGTAGTCGAATTCATAGAGAAGTAGAAGAGTGGTTACCAGGAGCTGGTACTAGGGAGAAATGCGGAGTTATTGTTTAATGGTACACAGTTTCAGTTCGAGATGAAAAAGTTCTGGAGATGGACTGTGGTTACAGTTGGATAACAAGATGAATGTTTAATGCCACTTAAGTGTATACTTAAAAAAAGTAAGATTATAAATTTTATGTTACATTTTAACCATACTTAAAATTTTTAAATGATAAATTTTATGTTATGTATATTTCACCACAATCTTAAAAAATTAAACAAACAAAATAAATATGTTTAAGCCCTCTCCAGTTCATCCCTGATTACAAGTAAGAATCCTAGGAAAAATATAAAAAACAAACACTTGAAGACTATGAAAAGTAAACAAAAACAGGTAGATTGTGGAAAGAAGTCAAACTTGGAGAAGTAAACTGAACAGAAGAAGTGAGTTTTTCAAACCTTTCCCACCCTTTTCTCTTAGTTTTGCTCAAGCATGTACCTCAGTCATGATGCTGCTCAATGAAGGTAGCTACAACTCTAATAGAAATCTATCTTAGGCAACAGATACCAGAAAAGGACCCCCTTTAGACAGGAAAGTATGGAGGGAATCCCAGAAGAAAGACAGCCAGGAAAAGGGATGCTTTAATTCTATGTATTAATCCAAACAAATCTTAGCCTAACCTGTCTACTACCCATGTGTATGACAGTCTCAAACCAGCATAGCCAAGGCTTATAGAACTAAACTGAGATTTGAACCATTGTCGACAGATGATGAGACCACATTTACATTCCAAACCTAATCAGGTTGATTGTCTGCTAAATAAAAGTATTAACAATCTCTAGAGAATTATAAAAGAACCCAGAGTCTACGCAACATAGTATTCATGATATCTAAGATGCAGTCCTAAATTACCTGACATACAAAGAATGGGAAAATGTGACCCATTCTCATGGGAAAAGATAATCAACAGACACCAGCCTAGGAATGAGCCAGACATTGGAAATACCCAACAACTATTTTTAAAAGCAGCTATTATAATACATAGCTCAACGATGTAAAGGAAAACATATCTGAAATGATTTGGAGGGTGATGGAAACAGGAATGTTTGTTATCTTGATTGTGGTGATGATTTCACAGGAAAATACATATGTAAAAACTGATTGTACGCTATAAACATGTATAGTTTACTACAGATATAGCTTAATAAAGTTGTTAAAAAACAAAGTAACATTAACCACATCCGTACCAAGTGCAAAGTAAATATTATTAATGACCATTTTACAGATTGGGAGACTGAAGTTCAGAAAGATTAGGTGCTGGTCAAACATCACAAAGTTAATCAGGTCCAGGATTCTAAAACAGACTTTTCTCATCAAAGACTATATTATCTGAGTAAACAATACAGCCTTAATTCTATTTAATTCATGAGACTGTTAGCAGGACTGAGCAAAGTATGACTCTAAAACATTTTAAACTCATATGATATAGGTAACATATTAGTGCACAGATTTTATGCCACCAATTAACATGTTATTAATTTCTTATTAAATTGAAAGAAATTTCCCCTCTAAGAAAGGAAATATCTAGCAGTGAGAACGGACTGCATTTTAACCTTTACTTTTTTCACACTGCATGTCTCAGAAACATAGAAGCAGTGTTATATACTGATGGTACCATGTGGATTAATCCATTAGTAAAATTCATGAAAGATATACAACCCATATGTGATTATCTGTAGTATTTTCAAAATCCAATGTTTATTTTATTCCTGTAACACAAAACCAGGCAATCATTTCAAATGATGTTATGGAAAAGTATTTCATTACCTGGAAACATAGTCACAATATGTTGAATAACAAAAACAGGTTATAAAAAGTATTCATTGGCCAGGAGAGGTGGCTTATGCCTGTAATCACAGCACTTTGGGAGGCTGAAACAGGAAGATCACAAGGTCAAGAGATTGAGACCATCCTGGCCAACATGGTGAAACCCTATCTCTACTAAAAATACAAAAATTAGCTGGGCATGGTGGTAAGCATGCACCTGTAGTCCCAGCTACTCAGGAGGCTGAGGCAGGAGAATCACTTGAATCCCAGAGGTGGAGGCTGCAGTGAGCCAAGATGGCACCACTGCACTCCAGCCTGACAACAGAGCGAGATTGTCTCAAAAAAAAAAAAAAAACAGTATTAATGTATTATTTGATTTGCTTTAAAAACATATATACTTATTATGAAAAGATTGGAAGGATATATAATTTGTACAACATATTAAAGAATGATAACATTATTTATCTTTCTGCTTCTCTGAATTTTCAGAAATTTCTATAATAAATAGCATTTTTTAATATTGAGAAAAGATAAAAGCTATTGTTTCAAAACATAACAATAAACAAATGGGTCTCCACTTCCCAAGCTGAATCATCTTTGTTTCTATTTAGATCTGAGTATGCCTTTCTTGCAAGGTGCAGTGACAGTCTAGTAGCACTCACCTGTCCAACTGCTTGTAGGTTATAGCAGATGATGTCCTTATTTGCTACTGAAGCTCCATAGAGAAGTGTCTCTGTGAGCCAGCAAAGTCCCAGGAGCAGGTCACAGAAGCTCAGACAAAAAAGTGCTCTTCTCTGTAAAAGTAACAAAATCCTTATTTCATAGGTGATGTAGGTAGAAGAATGTTAACAATGTAATAATTCTTACATGTTATGTTTCTACTATAAAACTGGGCATCATTTTTCTGGGGCCTCTGCCATTAGTTGATTATGGGAAATGCAAAGGAAGACTACAGATAGGAAGGAATCTGTAACCACTACAACCACAGTTATCCCAACTGTCCTGGAATCAGAGTACTCATGGATATATTAGCACTGGACCTTCTTACTCATAGGGACACTCCTATCTCAGGTATAGTGTTAAAAAAAGAGTAGAAAGATGGGAGAAATTTTGCAGTGGAGATGCACCACAAGGAGACAATTAAGAGTGCTTTAGCTGCTCAGGCAACATCTTCTAAAATAAGAAATGAGGTAATCTGCTAAATGTTTAGGGATGTGGCTGAGGACTTAAAGACAATACAAACATGTTTACAAGTAATAATAAGTAAACAATAAAAAGTCAGAGTAAAAAGTCAGTAATACTGAAAAATGTCAGAATGAACTGTATATGTTGCCTTTCAATTTCTGGCCACACTGGGTGAAATTTGTCTCCTTTTTATCCTCCTCTTGGCATCCCCATTTCCACTTATCTAAAAATAGTTTTGGTCCTTCTATGAAGAAAATTATAAAACATTTATTGAGGGACTCCTAAAGAAGATCTAAAGTGAAGAAATATGTCATATGCTCATAGATTGTAAGATGCAATACTATAAAAATGTCAATTCTGCCTAAATTGGTCTATAGATTAAATGTAATCTCAATTAAATCTTAACCAATTTTCCTGTGGAATTTGACAAGCTGATTCTAAATCCAATGCAGAAATACAAAATATCACCCTGCAAGCCACAAACTTTCCAAGGGAGTGGCTGGGTGTTCACCATCTTAGGGAGAAGTGCTCATCTATGGCACACCTGGCATGCGTGAACTCCTTCAATGCATCACACCTGCAGCTGGTGGATGATGGCCTCATGGACCTCCATAGCAGCCCCACAAGACCCATAGGCCCGCCCCACTGCCCTCTTAACCTGGCAGCTGCTGCCTTGGAAAAGTACAGTTGTAAATTTGGCTCCATGAAGTATCATGCACCGTGTGGCTCTGGTGAGGTCTTAGGTTATAGTCTGACACACACTGCCATCATTCCCCTGGGGTTTAGAGAAATGCCATATGCAGGTAGACCCCCAAAAGTACAAGGCATATTTAATGGATTCTCAGTTGCACTAAGGACGATGGTGTTCACTGTTTGGCTAAAGGTTGGGCTCTGACTTTCATTGGCCACTCCATGCAGGACTCTGCAAGTTTGGCTTTTATGAAGTCTTTAAAGTCTTGTATAGCAACATGCTCCCAGAACATGTTATCTCTGGCACATATCACTATATTTGGCTGCCTCTGCCAGTGCTAAATTCTTTGCTGTAATTGCCTTATGGAAGCTGCTAAGGTTCAAATTCAAACCCAACCAGGTTACACCAACACTTTGAAGGATGCAGCTCCCAAAATGTATAAGGAAGAAGGTCTAACAACATTCTACAAAGCGATTGCTCCTCTCTGGATGAGGCAGCATACACCATGATGAAGTCTGTCTGCTTTGAAGGTACCGGTGAAGCATCATACAAGTTTGTGGTTCCTAAGCCCCCACAGTGAATGTTCAAAGGCAGAAGAGCTGGTTGTAACATTTATAGCAGGTTATATACCTAGAGTGTTTTGTGCAATTGTTTCTCACCCTGCTGATTCTGTGGTATCTGTGTTGAATAAAGAAACAGGTAGCAGTGCTTCTCAGGTCCTCCAGAGACTTGGATTTAAAGGTATATGGAAGGGACTGTTTGCTTGTATCATTATGACTGGTACTCTGACTGCACTACAGTAGTTTATGTACGATTCTGTGAAGGTCTGCTTCAGGCTCCCTTGCCCTCTCCCACCCAAGATGCCAGAATCTCTGAAGAAGCAACTCAGGTTAACTCAGTAGCTAGATCAAAGCAAATGTGGACTGACTCTGCTTGATGATCAGTGTTGAAGAAAGTACAAAAGGAACTTTTATATATTTGACAGTGTAGGAAATTGTCTATTCCTGACATAATTACTATAGTACTCTTGCTTAGGGCAAGGGTTTCAAATTTACCATGGAAATAAACCCAACTCTTCAGGAAAAAAAAAAAAGAAATACAAAATATTAAGATAAGAAACCAAGACACTCTTGAAAAAAAAAAAAACAAGGAAAACTTGCCCCACCTCATCTTAAGCGTAACATAGACCTAGAGTGCAGATACTGTGGTACTATCACAGAGATGGACAAATAGGTGAACAGAATGAAAATCGTCCAAATTAAACCCAGATATATATATATATATATATATATATATATAGAGAGAGAGAGAGAGAGAGAGAGAGAGAGAGAGAGAGAGAGATCTCTGATGTACGATAAAAGTGGCTTTTTTAATCAGTGGAAAAGGTATAGTCTTTTCAAAATATGAAGCTAGAACAATTGGATATCCATACAGAAAAAAAATGAAATTAGGCCCCTATTTTGTATCTCAAACTACACTCAAAAAATCAGTTCTAGGCTGGGCACGTGGCTCACATCTGTAATCCTAGCACTTTGGGAGGCCAAGGTGGTTGGATCACCTAAAGTGTGGAGTTCAAAACCAGCCTGGCCAACATGGCAAAACCCCATCTCTACTAAAAATACAAAAATTAGCTGGGCATGGTGGCAGGCACCTGTAATCCCAGCTACTCAGGAGGCTGAGGCAGGAGAAACACTTGAACCCAGGAGGCGGAGGATGCAGTGAGCCAAGACTCTATCGAATTAGTTCCAGGCCAAGTGCAGTGGATTACGATTGTAATTCTAACACTTTGGGAAGCCGAGGCAGGAGGACTGCTTGAGCCCAGGAGTTCAAGACCAGACTGGGCAACATGGTAAGACTCCATCTCTACAAATAAAATAAAAAATTAAAAAATCAGCTGGGCATGGTGACACACACTTGTGGCCCCACCTACTTGGGAGTCTGAGCTCAGGAGGTCAAGGCTGCAGTGAGCCATGATTGCATCACTGCACTTCAGCCTGGACAAAAGAACAAGACCCTGTCTCAAAGAAAAAAATTAGTTCCAAGTGGTTTAAAGACGTAAATGTGAAAGGCCAAAACTATAAACCTTTTTTACATTCTGTAGAAGAATGTCTTCAACTTTTGGTTAGCGAAAATTTTCCTAAACAAAACACAAAAAGTTCTAAAAGAAATAATGAAAAAAATCTGCCAGGTGCAGTGGCTCACGCCTGTAATACCAACACTTTGGGAGGCCTAGGCAGGCAGATCACAAGGTCAGGAGTTCGAGACCAGGCTGGCCAATATGGTGAAACCTTGTCTCCACTAAAAATATAAAAATTAGCCAGGCGAGGTGGCAAGCATCTGTAGTCCTAGCTACTCGGGAGACTGAAGCAGGAGAATCGCTTGACCCTGGGAGGTGGAGGTTGCAGAGAGCCAAGATCGTGCCACTGCATTCCAGCCTAGGCGACAAAGTGAGACTCCGTCTCAAACAAACAAACAAACAAACAACAACAAAAAGAAATAATGAAAAAAACGACCACATCAATATGAAAAAATTAAGTCTGTGTCAAGATACCATAACGAAAGTAAAAAGACATACCACAAAATAGGAGAAGATATCTGTAACACATATAACTGGCAAAGGATCCAAACCGTATTTTTAAAAAATTATAAAGCAATAAAAAAACTCAACAGAAAAACAGGCAAAAATACTTAACAAAAGAGAACATCCAAATGGCCATAAACATATGAAAATATGCCAGACTTTATTAGTAATAAAGAAAATGAAAAATTAAAACCATAATAAAAAAATTACACACCCATGGCAAAAATATTAGAAGTCTGATAACAGCAAATATTAATGGGAACAAAAAGCAACAGGACCTTTTACACACCACTGACACAACCAGTTGGAAAAGAGTTTGGCATTAATTTAGGGGCAGCAGAAATCCTATGACAATTGTGACATTGGGTAAATACACTAGATAAGTTTGTGCATTTGTGCACCAGAAAACATGTACAAAAATGCTTATAGCAGCAAAAATAGGTAAATAAATTTTAGTGTATTCATACTACAGAATACCAGACATCAATGAAAATGAAATGAGCTTGTGCTCTATACAACGTGGATACATCTTACAAATAATGTTGAAGGATGAAAGCAACTCACAAAACAATACATACAAAAATACATATAGTAATATTTCATTTATATCAGGTTCAAAAACAAGCACAACTAAATTGTTTAAACATACATACATTTCTGGTAAATTGTACATAAGAGCAAAAAAAAACCTTATCACAAAAGTCTAGATACTTATTATCTCTAGAGGTGAAGGAGAGAGCTGTGATTGGGAAGAACCTCAGTAGGTATATGTCTGGAGGTACAGGTAATGTTCCAATTCTTGTCACTAGTGCTTGTTTATAATCATTCTTTAAACAGGACATACATGTTTCATGCATTCTAGTTCATGTCTGCTATATCTCACGATAAAAAAATACATTTACAAATTTTAAAGTCCTGGCCAAGTATGGTGGCTCATGCCTGTAATCCCAACACTTTGTGAGGCTGAGGCAGGAAGACTGAATAAAGCCAGGAGTTCAGGCCAGCCTTGGCAACATAACAAGACCCCTGTCTCTACAAAATAAAAAATTTAAAAAATTAGCTGGCTATGGTGGCATATACCTGTAGTCCCTGCTATTCAGGAAGCTGAGGTGGCAGGATCGCTTGGGCCTAGCAGTTTGAGGCTACAGTAGGCTATGATCCTATACTATGGCCTCAGTGACATAGCAAAACCCTGTATCTAGAAAAAAAAATTTTAAGTCCTAGTCAGATATTACCTGACATGAGAACTAATCTCCCCACACATACAAAAGAGAATTTTTCTCATATCCTTCTCCTAAGCCCACCTGTAAAGGAGAATTTTTCTCTTTTTTCTTTTCTTCTTTTCTGAGAATTTTTCTCATATATTTCTCCCAAACCAGAAAAAGAAGTAAGATGCTAATTAATATCTTGCTAATAGGGTTAGATGGTCAAGTTGCCTTGGGTAACAGAAACATAAACAAATGAAATAATATATAATAAAGACATTTAAAAGTGTGAAGTATTTCATAAATATCAGCTATTATGTTAACCACATATGCCCTTTTCTCTGAATAAGCTTCCTAAAATTCCAGCTGGATGACACAGTCATAGATTCTACTGACTTATGTCCTATCACAAGTTTGTAACAGTTAACAGATTAAAAAAAAACTAAAACTAAATATAAAATGTTGAAGTCAAGAAATATATAGAGATGAATCTCTAAATTTAAAATGTTTTATTTGGGAAGCAAGAATTGCATTTCAGAGCATACACACAGACTGGGTGGTCTTGGACATGTATGAAGAACAAAGAGATGACTGGGAGTTGTATTAGAAAGAGAAACAGTATATGTTGTTTTGAAAGCAAGCTCACTAGCACTAGAGAAAGTTTTGGGAGTTGGCAAACTCTGATTAGTGAGTGACGATGGTATGTAAAACTAGTCTTAAGAGTCATGGCAAGTCATTTCAGCAACTACAAGGTCAAACTGGTTTCAGGGTTACATTGGGCCATTTCAGTAGCTGTGCTTGTGAAAATGTTAATTATTGGAGCATGTGGTATGTGCTCTGAGAGCTTGTTCCCCCTGGCTTCTCAACTCTGATTTAGTTGGGTATGACCAGAATGATGCAATATGTATAATCAACTTTTACAAAAATAATCCCTGGAGAAGAAAAGTAGCCATGCAGCTTTTGTGAGCAAGAACATAATTCTGATCATTAATTCAAGAAACAACCCTATGAGACCAGGCATAGTGGCTCACACCTGTAATCCCCAGCACTTTGGGAGGCCGAGGTGGGTGGATCACCTGAGGTCAGGAGTTCGAGACCAGCCTGATCAACATGGTGAAATCCCGTCTCTAATAAAAATGCAAAAATATTAGCCAGGCATGGTGGTGCATGCCTGTAGTTGCAGCTACTCAGGAGGCTGAGGCAGAAGAATCACTTGAACCTGGGAGGTGGAGGTTGCAGTGGACCAAGATCACACCACTGCACTCCAGCTTGAATGACAAAGTGAGACTCTGTCAAAAAAAGAAAGAGAGAGAGGAAAAAAAAAAAGAGAGAAAGAAAGAACGAACCCTACGTATACGGAGATGTTAAAACATACCAAAAGTCTTTCGCAGGGCAAAGGAGGATAAAAAGAGGTGAGGTTTGCTTGCACTCAATTCTAATGACAGGAGATAAAGTTCAATCAATTAAACAACAAAAATTAACTCAGTACCTAGTATTGAAATCAAGAAAGATTCCATCCCTTCTATGGATAACAAGATATTATTTTGAAGGAAACACAAAGAAATGTATAATACAGCTCATGCTCTTAAGATAAATACAGCCAGCATAGTGCCTGGTAATAAAGAAAACCCAAAAAAGCATAAGATGTGGTCCTAAACATGAAAGCAAAAACTTTTAACAAAAAACACAAAAAAACCTCACACACACACACACACATATATATATATATATATATATATATATATATATATATATATATTAGTATTTGTCCTTTTTTTTGACTTAGAAATTCAACCTTATTTACAAATGTTCTCCTATTTACAAAAACTCCATTCCAGCTCTTTAAAAATATTGTAACTCATAATTTCCACAAAAAAACATTTACATTGTTTCAACCTTTCTGCTTAAAACTGTATTATGAGATGAGCAAACAACCCCACAAGATGATATGAGACATAAAAAAATAAATAAAAGACAACATATCTAGCATGAATATCCTATTGACAAACACAAGGAAGAATTAAGAATCACAACCCACAGTGTGCCACTTCACCAAGAAATGGAATTGTAATGATTTTGCAGGACGTAAATGCTTCACAACAGTCTTCTTGTGTAGAACAGTTTAATTGTGCTCTTGCACTCCTAAACAATCCTCTTGCTGCTTTATTTTACATCATTATTGTAAAAAGGGTAGACTTTTGTAGATTTTTCTAACAATGAAACTATGTAGATATTGGTCTGGTCTCATTATTTAGGCCAGTTAGTAAAATAATAAATGCATGAAAAAATGTAAAACAAAAACAATCATCATGTGACTAACAGAATTCTCCTTGATATCAGAGAGTATTACTCCTCAATAGTGTCTATAAATTTGAATTCTTCATAACTGAAACAATATACACATAAAATAATTAACCAAGGAGGTCAAAATAAAGTTACCTATTTATCATTTTACGTGTAGTAATTACTTTTTAAAAATCCTTCAAATTTTATCTAGGAATAAGCACTCACATCATGGCTAAGTCCCAAGTAACTTCAAAACTTTGAAAAAAAATCATCCCTACGAAATGAGAGATAGAAAAATATCTTTAAAAAAAGAAACAACAGTCTTACGCACTCTTTTAACAATCTCACAACACATGAATTACTATCAACAGTGAGCAAATATTCCAGTCCTGGAGAGTTACTGCCTCTCATGATCTGATTTGTTTTTTTTTGAGATAGGGTCTCACTTTGTCACCCAGGCTGGAGTGCAGGGGCCCAATCTCAGCTTACTGCAGTTTCCACCTCTCAGGCTCAAGTGATCCTCCCACCTCAGCCTTTACTCCAGTAATGACCTAAATAATAACTTCTGCTGGTATGTCTTCTGAGTCTCCATTTCCTCCACTGATATTGATCCAAATAATAAAAGTAACACAATTACAATTGAGTTTACCATTATTAATGGCATTCTCATCACAGTTGTTACAGATCGAATATGGTTCATTGGCTGAGATTTAATTCCTGGCTCCTCCCCAAATCCACCAATTCCCTGGTCTGTTCTCCAGCCAGTGTTCTTGAGGAATCTCTCCTTGTGCAGCATGGCAATGGCGCTGACACAGAGCAGGGCTGCCTCCAGCAGTGAGTACAGAGTAAAGGCCATGATCATTAAAGCCCCCCTGAGGTCCAACTGATTCCTCTTTGCTGCCACAAGGGACTTGGCGCTGCCATTGCTGGCACTTTCCTCTGTATTTGTCTTTTGTATTTTTTAATTCTAATTTTTAAGCTTTTTTTGGGGGGGGGGGTGTCTTTTTGTTTTTTTCCTTTTTGTGGAGAATGGAGTCTCGCTATATTGCCCAGGCAGATCTTCAACTCCTGGGCTCAAGCTGTCCTCCCGCCTCTGCCTCCCTAAGAGCTGAGATTATAGGCATGAGCCACAGTGCCTGGCTATTTTAATTTTTTTTTTTTTTTTTTTTAGAGACGGGGTTTCACCATGTTGCCCAGGCTGGTCTCAAACTCCTGAGCTCAGGCAATCTGCCCACCTCAGCCTCCCAAAGTGCTGGGATTACAGGGGTGAGCCCCCGCACCCAGCCTGCATTTGTCTTTAATTTAAACCATGGACAGAATAAACCAAGAGCTCTCCCTACCCAAAATAATCTCTATTTTGTTTTAATTATAAATTTAAAAAAAAAAAGTTACGTTCTAAGCCAAATTAGACCTTACACCTTATATCTTTATAAAGTTCCAACCCACCGTTATGCCAGAACGTCACCTTGGACATTAGTTTTCAAACAAGAACAATTTCATCCTGATCCCACCCTCACAGGGACATTCAGCATTTTTTTTTTTTTAAGAGAGAAGGTCCTGCTCTGTCACCCAGGCTGGAGTGCAGTGATATGATCATAGCTCGCTGCACCCTTGAACTCCTGTGCTCAAGAAATCCTCCCACCTCAGCCTCCTGGGTAGCTAGAATTATAGGCACCTGCCACTACACCTGGACCACTTGGCATTGTTTGAATAAATTTTTGGTTGTCACAACTGAAGAAAGGAGGTTTTGCTACTAGTATGTAGCTGGTAAAGGCTGCCAAACTTCCTAATGTACAGGACAGCAAATAATTATCTAGCCCCATATCACAATAATGCTGAGGCTGAGAAACCCTGCTTTCAGAGATAAAGCTTAGCTCTATTGTGTAACTCATACTTGATTAACTTAATCACATCCGAACTCAAATTCCAGCAAAGGAAATAAACATTAGGAAAATTTGAATCTCAAGATGTTTGACTTAAAATTAATTTGGCAGGCAATGACAATACAGCATCAAGACTTCTACTTTCTAGTTCGACTTACATAGTCACAATCTACCTCTGAAACTTCAAAATCCGTTTTAATTCGACAGTATATTTTGGTGGTTTAAAAGTGTATGGGGGTGATTCTGGAACAAGACAAGTCTGCATTCAAATTCCAGCTCTAACACTTACTAGCTCTAAGAACTTAGGAAAGTCCCTCAACCTTACCAGGATTCAATTTCCTTACCTACAATATCAGACTAATAATATCCATCTCAAAGATTTTTAAGGATTAAATGAAAAATACATTGAAAGCACTGAGCAAATGTATCTAGAATACAATAAATATTAAAAATTTTATTTAATTTGGAGAGCAATTACACTTAAAAGTATGGACTTTTAAAAATCCCTGCCCTATTGACCATGCCTAAAATATCTCAATGTATCATCATGACAAATTTAAAAGTAATTCATAGAATTATTTCACCATTTACAGGCAATACCTGTTATTTGTTTCAGAGACTAAGTCACTAAAAAGTTAAAATCCAACAGAAAGAGAGATTACTCACCTCTGGAGATTTCTGTACATTCTGGAATACCGCATAGGCAATAAGTGAACTTGAACCTATAACACTGAGAGATTTAGAAGATGATTGATCATTAAAGCAGGACTATGAAGTGCCATCATTTTTGTTATTTTGTTATTTTTACAGTTTTATTGGCATAATTGATATAAAATGAACTGCATTAAAATTTTTTTTATACTCAGAGTCCTGTTATGTCAGCCAGGCTGGAGTGCAGTGGTGCCATAATAGTTCAATGTAACCTTAAACTACTGAGCCCTAGTGATCCTCCTGTGTCAGCCTCCTGAGTAACTAGGACTACAGGTATACATCACCACACCTGGCTAATTATTTTATTTTTTGTAGAGGCAGGGTCTTGCTATGTTGCCTAGGCTGGTCTCAAACTCCTGGCCTCATGCGATCCTCTCCCCTTGGCCTCTCAAGCACTGAGATTACAAGTGTGAGCCACCATGCCCAGCCCTGCACATATTTTTTTTTTATTTTTAATTTTTAATTATATTATTTAGAGATAGGGTCTCCTTCTGTCACTCCAGGCTAAAGTGTAGTGGTACAATCACAGCTTACTGCAGCCTCCAACTCCTGGGCTAAAGTGATCCTTCTGCCTAAGCCTCCTGAGTAGCTGGAACTACAGGCATTTGCTACCACGCCCAGCTAATTTAAAAAATTTTTTTTGTATTGGCAGGGTCTCGCTATGTTGCCCAAACTGGTCTCAAAACTCCTGGGCTCAGGCCATCCTCTTGCCTCAGCCTCCCAAAGTGCTGAGATTACAGGCATGGGCCACCACATCCAGCCAATATTTTTAAACAAATATAGAATGCTTCACAAATCTGCATGTTCTCCTTATGCAAGGCCATGCCAATCTTTTTTTTTTTTTCTTTTTTTTTTTTGTTTGAGACAGGCTCTCACTCTGTCAACCAGGCTGGAGTGCAGTGGCACAATTACGGTTCCTTGCGGGTAGCTGGAACTACAGGAACATGCTACCACGTCCAGCTACTTTTTATGGTTTTTGTTTTGTTTTGTTTTGTTTTTTGGAGGGACAGGGTTTCACCATATTGTCCAGAATGGTCTCAAATTCCTGAGCTCAAGTGATCCGCCCACCTCAGCCTCCCAAAGTGTTAGGATTAGAGGTGTGAGCTCAGCCCTACCAATATTCTCTATGTCATTCTGATTTTTAGAATAGGTGCTGCGTAAGTAAGCACTTTGCTATTGATTTTTGCAATTAATCCTGTTAATCAGGTTGTCCACTGATTTTCAGATGTTACCCTTTAATCAATTTTTTGTTGCTATTGTTAATGTTGTCTTTTTATTAGTAAGAAAATATCAACATGATAAAGAATATCATTTCTCTTTGACTAAAGAGTAAAAAGCAAATCCCTGAGGGGAAAATGTGGAAAACTACAGAATTGTTGAATTTTGCTTATACTGGTTTAGTTATATGCAATTAAATAAACATACCTCAGAGTAGCCATGACAAATTGTATCCACTGTATTGCAGGAAAAATCTAAGTAAAACAAAGAAAAGAGAATAAAATTAAACCTTTTACATTGAATATTCAACCTAAGTTCACTGTACAGCATAAATTTTTCTTCAAAGCCTAATCTCAAAACATACTACAAGTGTGAAAATGAGTGAAAAGACTGAAGAGGTCCCTGGAAAAAACAGGGTGATCCTTTTTTTCCTCTCTTATTTCTATTTCTCTGGGAAATAGTATGATTTTTTTAAAAAATAGAGCAGTGGATTGAAAATGACTAAATGAAAAAGGAAGCTAGGCAGGCACTGTGGCTCATGCCTGTAATCCCAACACTTAGGAAGGCTGAGGTAAGAAGATGACCTGAGGCCAGGAGTTTAAGAAAATAAAAGAAAAAAACTGGGTGAGAAAACTAATAAAAGAATAAAATGGAGAAGAGGTAGGAAAAGTTAAATGTTGAGAGAGAATACAGAGATGTGTGGAAATAATAGGTAACAGAAAAGACAAATACTAGAGTTTACTGATAGGTAGAAAGAGGAAAGATAGAATAGCAAAACAGAGAAACGGAAGAAAAGTTAGTAGCATGGAGAGATCGTGAGTGAAAAATGCAGAACACGGAAGAAGAAAGGGAGAACACAAAGGAAGAGAAGGAGAGCTTTCTGACCTTACCAAGTCCCAACTGTCCTCCAGAATGCTAGCCTCTAGCGGAAAGGCCATAGGGACTTCAGTCCCAGCTACCCTTGAGCAGCCGATCCTTCCCAGTCAGGTTCTGAATCCTGAAGCAGTGAACAGGTGGCTCCACCCCTACCCCAGCTGGGCTCCTCCTATACCTAATCCTGCTCTGTATCTTGAGGGCAAGGAGAGAGGTGGTGACAAATGGAGGAGAAAGCCAAGCAGAAAGAACAAAAACAGAAAGACCAGGTGACGGGGAAACAAAGTTTTAAGTGGCATTAAGAATTAAAACAGGCAAGAGGCAGGAGTAATAAAAAGCAGACAGATACAGAAGGGGCAGGATTGAGAAAAAAAGAATGAGTCATAGTAAAAAGATAAATAAAGCTGCAATAGAGAAATGGAACCAAAAAAAGGGGTGGGGGGAGAAATAAAAGGGATAGAAAAGAGGTCTCCCTAAAATTTGCCCTTGTTTAGAGACAGAAGCCTGTGATAGAAAAGAGAGATTGCATATTCACTCAATTAATAAAGTGAAAAGCTGAGGTTATTAATGTTCGTCATAAATTACATTATTCATTAATACACTGATGTTTAAATATCAACTTTGTGTAAAGCAATGTGTTACTGAAGATATAAAGAGAAATAAGATACAGACCCAGCCTTCTAACAGCTTCTAATATAGTAGGAAAAATGGCCTGAATACCAAAAACTCAAATGATATGCACACAGCAAGAATATACCTATACAGAGTAGCATTCAAAGAGGATTTGGAAGAACTGATAAAATTTGGACAAAGACTGGAGAAAAAAGGAGAGCAGAAGGAAGATCATTCATTTACATAACCATTTATCTTTAATCTAGCCATACTTTCATATAGTCTATAAATCCTTATTGATAACAAGTTAAATCACTTGCCTGGCTAATTTAAATATATGACTAATTTATTCATATCAGGTTAAAACTACAGTCGAAAACAAAACAAAACAAACTACAGCGGAGTGCAATGTCATACACCTGTGGTCTCAGCTACTTGGGAGGTGGAGGCCGAAGGGTCTCTTGAGGCTGCAGGGTGCTATGACTGTTCCTGTGAATAGTCATTGCACTCCAATCTGGACAGCATAGCAAACCACTATCTCTAACACAAAATAAAACATGGCTGGGTGTGCTGGCCTACGCCTGTAATCCCAGCACTTTGGGAGGCCAAGGAGGGCAGATCACTTGAGGTCAGGAGTTTGAGACCAGCCTGGCCAACATGGCGAAACTTCGTCTCTACTAAAAATACAAATATTAGCCAGGCGGGGTGGCATGCACCTGTAATCCCAGCTAGTTGGGAGGCTGAGGCATGAGAATCGCTTGAACCCAGGAGGCGGAAGTTGCAGTGACCCGAGATTACAACACTGCACTCCAGCCTGGACGACAGAGTGAGACTCCATCTCAAAATAAACAAATAAATAAAAATAAAAATGGAAACCAAACCAAACAAACAAAAAGATTATAGTCTGTAGTTGAAGTCCAGGCATTGTTAAATAGAGGTTAAGTTTTAATCACTTCGCTTAAATTGTTAGGTAATCAAATAAATAAAAATACCAGGAAATTTCTGGATCAGAAATCCTCAGCATAAGGTCTTGTGAAGTGTTTTAAGGCCTCTACTCATACATCTTACCTAATAAGGACGAGGAGACTACTGACAGTTTCACCAAGTGATAAGAAAATGCTTTTAGACAAAAGACTGTTGTTTCAGTCAAGAACAAATCTCAAGTTGTTCAGAAAACAGCCATGCCAAATTAAGTCTGCTGCTCTTGATAGGATAATCAATGATGAATAACTTTCCTCTTTGGTGTTCTCTTCTAAAATGTATATACCATCTACCAACATTTGGGGATTTACTTTTCAGTTTTTCTATTGAAATTAATCCCCCGCTTGCTGTATATTCAGCACTTTGCCCCTTTGAAGTATCTTTGGAAACAATCTTGCCATCTTCCTTTTCTATAAAGGCTAACCCAAGCTCAAATGATGAAGTAGGTGATATTTATTTTCAGTTTTCCTTTACCTCTTTTTAGCAAAAACCTCCTTGCATGCCTGTAGTCCCAACTACTCAGCAGGCTGAGGCAGGAGGATCTCTTGAGGCTGAGAAGTCCAGGCTGCAGTGAGCTGTGTTTGCACCACTGCACTCGAATTCCAGCCTGGGTCACAGAGTGAAACTCCATGTTTTAAAAAAAAAAAAAAAAAAAGCTCCTTAGCAAGTTCAAACCTAGACCAGATCTTAACTTATTGGGCTAC
Organism: Cacajao melanocephalus; assembly: GCA_963573385.1. Classification (NCBI taxonomy): domain Eukaryota; kingdom Metazoa; phylum Chordata; class Mammalia; order Primates; family Pitheciidae; genus Cacajao; species Cacajao melanocephalus. The sequence continues at coordinate 42,857 of CAUYLG010035835.1, forward strand.
TATGTATTACTATCAATTGAAGCTAACACATGTTCATAAAATTTCTACCATGAGCAAGTCAAGAAAGAAACTCATCTTTGTAAAACATTTTTATTTAACCAAAAAGTTTTCTAAAAATTGCATGTAAAGATTTCTAGGGCCAGGCGCCGTGGAGCATGCCTGTAATCCCAGCACCTTGGGAGGCCGAGGCAGATGGATTACCTGAGGTCAGGAGTTTAAGACCAGCCTGACTAACATGGTGAAACCCCATCTCTACTAAATACAAAAAATTAGCTGGGCGTGGTGGTGGGTGCCTGTAACCCAGCTACTCAGGAGGCTGAGGCAGGAGAATTGCTTGAACCCAGGAGGCAAAGGTTGCAATGAGCCAAGATCGTGCCATTGTACTCCAACCTAGGCAACAAGAGCAAAACTCCATCTCAAAATTAAAAAAAAAAATAAGATTTCTAGTAGCAACAGCTACCAATTATAAAATGCTTTTGAATTGTATCTTAGTAAAATTATTGCCAATAAAATGAAGTTTGGGACAAAAGCAAGGCAGGAAATGCCCAGTGCTAGAATTCATGGTGTAATGATTAACGGATATGTTTCTGTCTTTCTCACTAAAAAGGATAATATTCAGAATATAAAGTATAAAACAAACATTGCAAGAGGGAACTGAAGATAAGATCGTAAGAGAGCACCTGACTACTCTAAATAAATCCACCATTCCTCTAAATAAATCCGCCACTTCTGGCCTGAACAAATTACACTCCAGAATTCTGATAACACTTGCCAGTTAACCCAATAAACCATTTGAGAGAAATCTGAGAGTTCATGTAAAACTAAGAAAGAAACTTGATAGAAACCTGGTGATAACTAAAATAAAGGTGAAAAGATGGTGAAATCTGCAAACGAAACCATACGTCAAGGATCTTAGTATTGATCCCAAATAAGATTCTAGAATGAACTGTCCAAAAGATGTGTTTCCAAACAATTAGAACAAAAAGTGACTGCTAAGTCAGCATGGGTTTACTTTAAAAAAAAAAAAAAAAAAAGGCTGGGTACAGTGCCTCACACCTGTAATCTCAACACTTTGGGAGGCCAAGGCAGGAAGGATTACTTGAGCCCTAGAGGTCAAGATTAGCACAGACAACATGACAAAACCTCATCTCTACAAAAAATACAAAAATTAGTCAGGCATGGTGGTACATGCCTATAGTCCCAGCAACTATTAAGGCTGAGATGGGAGAACTGCTTGAGCCCAGGAGTTTGAGGCTGCAGTGAACCATGATTGTACCCTTGCACTCCAGCCTGGGCAAAAGAGTAAGAACCTGTCTCAAAAAAATAACAACAACAACAAAAAGCCAGACTAACCCATTCTCTTTTTAGATAGAATTACTAAATATATATCTGAAATTCTGAGAAAGCATTTGGTGAGAAATTTTATGCTATAAAAATTAGAAAATAGGCCAGGTGCAGTGGCTCACACCTGTAATCCCAGCACTTTGGGAGGCTGAGGCAGGTGGATCATCTGAGGTCAGGAGTTCAAGATCAGTCTGGCCAACATGGTGAAACCTCGCCTCTACTAAAAATACAAAAATTAGTTGGGCATGGTGGCACATGCCTGTAGTCCCAGCTACTCCAGAGTCTGAGGCAGGAGGATCACTTGAACCCGGGAGGCGGAGGTTGCAGTGAGTCAAGATTGCACCACTGCACTCCAGCCTAGAGACAGAGCAAGACTTCGTTTCAAAAAAAAAAAAAAGAAAATATAGGCTGGATGCGATGACTCATGCCTGTAATCACAGCTACTCAGGAGACTGAGGTGGGAGGATCCCTTGAGCCCAGGAGTCTGAGGCTTCAGTGAGTCACCATCACACCACGGCACTCTAGCCTAGGCAAAACAGCCAGATCCTGTCTCTACAAAAAAATAAAAAATTACCCACGTATGGTGGCACATGCCTGTAGTCCTAGCAACACGGGAGGCTGAGGCGGGAGGATAACTTGAGTTTGAGGTTACAAAGAGCTATGATCACACCACATAATGAGACCCTGTCTCTTAAAAAAAAAAGAAAAGAAAAAATATATAGACCAAGTGGAAGCATAATTAAGGTCATTTACTGAACAACTAAGGGAATGCTAAGTAACTGATCAGTATTAACTTAACAATGACTTCTATTGAGATGAACCAGCATTCTGACTTTGCACTGTTCTGTAAAACACTTCCATCAATGACTTGAAATAAAACATAGTGAGCATATTTATCAAATATTGCCTATCTATTGTTGCATAACAATTTTCTACAAATTTGGTGGCTTAAAATACACATTTATTATCTCACAGTTTCTGTGGGTCAGAAGTTCATAGCATGGCTTAACTGGATCCTCTGCTTCAGGGTCTCTCAAAAGGCTATAATCAAGATACTGGCCACATGTAGAGTATCTCTCATTTGAAGGTTCAAATAGGGAAGAATCTGGTCCCAAGCAGATGTCATTGCTGTAATTCAGTTCTATGAGGGCTATTAGACTTAGGGCCTCAGCTCCTAGCTGTTACCCAAAGGCTTCAGTCAGTTTCTTGCCATGTGGACTTCCGCAAGATGGTCTCCTAGAAAAAAGGAAGTTACAATCTTATGTAACCAAATCACTTAAGCGAGATCCCATTGCCTTTCTCATATTCTTTGGGTCATAGATCTTACCAAGGGATTATACAAGAACACAAATATCTAGAGGCAGGAATCACTGGAGGCCATCTTAGAGTCTGCCTACCACTGTGTATTCCTCCAACACGTCAAGCATTTTTGCACTTCTCATCATTTGCAATAGTTGTTTCCTCTGTCTCGAGTACCCTTTTCTCCAGATAATCACAACGGGCTCCTTCTCATCCTTCAAATATCAGCTCAAATATCATCTCTGAAATGTAACATTCATCAAATTTCCAAGTATCTTGGTTATATTTTGTTCTCTGATTCTCCCAATATACTATAACTTCCTTGAGGGCAGGTAACAAGCATTCTAAATAAAATGCTATTTATAATAATATCTGCAGTTGTCGAGCTTTTGAAATGTGGCCAATCTAAGTTAAGACATGTTGTAAGTGTAAATATCCACTGAACTTCAAAGTATAAAAATAAGGATGTAAAATATCTCAATGCCATATTTATATTGATTGTATGTTGCAAGGATAATATTTTGGATATTATCTAATTTTTTTTTTGAGACAGAGTCTCACTCTGTTGCCCAGGCTGGAGTGCAGTGGTGTAATCTCAGCTCACTGCAACCCCTACCTCCCAGTTTCAAGTAATTCTCCTGTGTTAGCCTCCTGAGTAGCTGGAACTACAGGCACCTGCCACCATGCCTGGCTAATTTTTGTATTTTTAGTAGAGAAAAGGTTTTACCATGTTGGTCAGGCTGGTCTCAAACTCCTGACCTCAAGTGATCCACCTGCCTTGGCCTCCCAAAGTGCTGGGATTACAAGGCATGAGCCACCACGCCCAGCCTATTATCTAAATTATTACACAAGATTGTTTTGGATATCTGGAGATCCAATATCTCCAACAGCTAAAGCAGCGCTCAGAATAAGCACTATTTGTTGAATATTCATTCAACAATGTACTGAAGTTGTGAGGAATGACAGACTTAAGATCTAAATACTTCAGAATAATGAGTTTTATTAAAGTTAATAGCTGGTCGTGGTGGCTCACGTCTGTAATACCAGCACTTTGGGAGGCCGAGGCAGGTGGATCACGAGGTCAGAACACCTTTTGTCCCAGTTACTCAGGAAGCTGAGGCAGGAGAATCGCTTGAACCTGGGAGGCAGAGTTTGCAGTGAGCTGAGATCATACCACTGCACTCCAGCCTGGGCAACAGAGTGAGACTCCGTCTCAAAAAAAAAATAGTTAATAGAAATAAATGTAAGTATACTGTACTTGAGTCTAAAAAAACAGCAGGGCAGAGTTAAGATGAAGAATATAACAATTATTTTAAAAATCTCAAGTGGTACTATCCAATAGAAGTATAACGTGAGTCACATATGTAATCTTAAATTTCCCAAAAGCAAAATAAAAAGGCAAAAAGAAATAGGTGAAACTATTTTCTTTTTTGAGACAGGGTCTCACTCTCTTAAGTATAATGGTGCGATCATAGCTCACTGCAGCCTCGAACTCCTGGGCCCAGGAGATCCTCCTGCCTCTGCCTCCCAAGTAGCAAGGAAGGCAGGTGCTTGCCACCAGACTCAGCTGATATTTCAATTCTTTGTAGAGATGAGGTCTTACTGTGTTGACCAGGCTGGTCTCAAGTCATCCTCCAGCCTTGGCCTCTCAAAGTGTTGGGATTACAGGCATGAGCCACCACACCTGGCAGAAATTAATTTTAACAATACATTTTATTGCCTGGGAGGGGTGGCTCACACCTGTAGTCCCAGCACTTTGTGAGGCCAAGGTAAGCAAATTGCTTGAGCTCGGGAGTTCACGACCAGACTGGGAAACATGGTGAAATCCCATTTCTACAAAAAAAAAAAAAATACAAAAATGAGCTGGGCTTGTTGGCACACGCCTTTAGTCTTAGCTACTCAGGAGGCTGAGGTGGGAGGATCGCTTGACCCCGGAGGTGGGGGATGGGAGTGAGGCAAAGGTTCCAGTGAGCCAAGATTGGGCACACTGCATGCCAACCTGGTGACAGTGAGACCCTGTCTCAAAAAATAATAACACATTTTATTTAACTCAAGTATCCAAATTATCATCACTGCAATATGTAATCAATGTAAGTATGTCATCGAGATATTTTACATCTTTAATTTTGTACTTTGAAATTTGGTATTTACACTTACATGTCTTAACTTGGACTGGCTACATTTCAAAAGTTCAGCAGCTATGTGTATTATTATAAATGGCATTTCTATTTAGACTGCTTTTACTACTAGATTATGGAAGCTGTTGCATTTGAATTTTCTCCTGCAGAAGTGCCATTACAAATTCCTGAGCATTATAAAGGCTTTAGTGAGTATATACTATATGTCAGGCACCACTCTCAGTGCTTCATATGTATTAACTAATTTCATCTATTCACAATCCTATGAAGCAAGTATTATTATTATCCTCATTTTACATGATAAAACTGTGAGTATTAAAATGATGGCAGTGTACAGGACAGACTAAAAGATGAGATTGACAAGAGTTAGGTTATTTTTATTTACTTATTTATATCCCTCTTTGACCTAGATAATATTTCAGGGCATTAACAAAAGTACATAAACAAGACAAAATAACATGAGTTGAAAGTGGGACAAAAGAAGGAACATTTCTGCTGATGGGACTTTATTCCTGGATGTTAAACTCTGAGTTTTTAAATGTTATTTTATTGCAACAAAAATATTAACATAATAGAAATCCAAAGTAAAAAGTTTCCTGTACTCCCATTATCTTGCCAAAACAATGATTTAATTCTTGCCTATATGCATATTCCATTTTTACATATTTGCAGTAATTGCATAGCTAATAGTATACATTCTATACTTTTTTCTCAGCATTATGCCGTATGTTTTTCCTTTTATGAGTCTTATGTACTTACTCTCTACTCCCTCAGACTGTAACTAATGTTTAATCCTAATGTATTTCTTCATATATTTCCCTGTGTTCATCAATACGCATCCAAATACATACACAGATACATGGCAAGGGGTGTTGTTAAGGTGGCAGGGTTTTTAAAAATGGGATCATATGTTTCTGTACACACTGCTTTTCACACTTTCACAGACATCTTTCTGCTTTAATATAGTTCTAACCCATTTTGATTGCTACATAATATTCCACATAAAATCATTTATCGAACAATTCCTCTAATAATTGGCATGTAGATTGTCTTTGTTTTCTCTTCTACAAACAATGCTGCAACAAACATCCCAACACATATAACCACCTTCTGTGATTTTTTTTTTTTTTAGAGACAAGGTCTCATTATGTTGCCCAGGCTGATCTCATACTCCTTAAGGGATCCTCCCACATCAGTCTCCTGAGTAGCTGGGACCACAGGCATGTACCACCACGACTAGTTAAATTTTTTTTAATTGCTTGTAGAGATGGGGTCTCCCTATGTTGCCCAAACTGGTCTTGATCTCCGGGGCTCAAGTGTCTTCCTGCCTCAGCCTCCTAAAGTGCTGGGATTACAGGTGTGAGTCATTGCACCTGGCCTTAATCCCATTTTTCCATGAACTTTTTGAAGTCCCCTTGCATGTGGTCCAAGAAGGGAATATAAAAACAGCCAGAAGTATTTTGAGACACAGAAAAGTTTCTCCTCCAGAAAAAAAAAAAAAAAAAAAAAAAAAAAGAATTCAACCCGAATAGGAAAAAAAAAATAAACAAAAGTAAAAAAACCAAAATAAAAAGACTGTTAAAATTTTAAA
>CAUYLG010035836.1:0-50232 GCA_963573385.1 Cacajao melanocephalus
AAAAAACCCTAATTTATTAACAAGGACATGTAAATAAGTCCACTTATATATAATATTTAAAATATTCCTGGAATAGAGGTATTTTACTGTAATTAAAGTTAGCAGACTAAAGACATTTTTTATTTCACCTCCTCTATTTAATGCCTATGCAAAACAACACAAGGAATAAAAACTAAAGAAAAAAAATTCTACTTTTAAATCAAGACATCAGCTTTGCTCAAAAAGTATTGATAATATTTATTAAGTATTAGGAAATAGGGAAGAAAAATAGGATAGTTAAGAACTGACATCTGGCTCAGTAGAACTTAAAGAAAATGGATTATTATCCTAGAAGCAAATATCTCAATCCTGAAGTGCATAGCATTAACTCTTTGATAAGAGTTACAAGATTTAGGGGTGTCTCAGGCTATGAAGGTTGTGAAGGATATAGCCATATAAAACTACATCTTCCATATAGCAGAATAAGCAGTGGATTTGAACTGAAAGAAGAATCAAGTGAAAGTCCCATTTGGTGCAATAAGACAATAAACATAAAAGGCAGACAGTTTGTAAAGAAAGAAACAAGACTCTCTATACACAGACCACATGAATGTCTATGTAGAAAACCCCAAAGAATCAATAGAAATAAATCCTAGAAATAATGTCTTAAGCAAAATTACAGTATATAAGATCAATAATCCATAATCAATTGTTTTTCTATATACTAGCAGTGAATAATGAAAAATGGAAAATTTTAAGTATAATTTATAATAGCTTAAAAATATTAGTTACTTAAATATAAGTCCAACAAAGTATGAGTTGCAATGTAATTCTTAGTTTAGAAAGATCAACAAACTGTGTCATTTTGCTTATCAGTTTTCAATAAATTATTGTGCGTTCATTACAGTGTTTTTCCTGTAGCATTACTATCATCATAGTTCTTCCCTGCTATGAAGTAAATTTGCCTGAACATGGATAATCCATGAGTATTTCCACTTACACTCTCTTCCCAATATAGAATGGCATATGTGCTTTTACTCATCTTATGCCTTCTGCTTGGAATCCCATTATTCTCACTTACTTGGATTAATGTACATCTTTAAAAGCAGAAGTAATATCCAAAGCATCCGACAAATGCTACTTCAAAAGTATGTTCTAATACAAATAGACAAAGGCCAGAGTTCTAGAGTAGAGTCCAAGAACATATGATTTCTAGGCATTGATCATTTTGTTTATGATTTTTGGGAAATTTTTGAGTGTCAGACGTTAACCCAGGTTATCTGGGTGGCAGGAGAAGGCTGTTATAAGAAGGCTTGGGACCGTGGCTATTTGGCAAATATTAAAATTCACTATGTTGACATTGGGTAGGAACTTGTGGGCATGTCCTGGCTGAAGAGTAGCCCTACTTGAAGGAGAAGTTGGCAATCTGCCAACTCTATAAACTACACCCTCATCGCCAAAGAAGAAAATGTTTTATCTTCCTTTCTCATGCCACACAGCATTTGATTTTTCACATCTGCAGCATTTTATATACTGATTCATATTAAAGCTGTTTTTTGTAAAGAGACCCAATGTCTCACTTAGGGTACATGATGACATAGGGGAAAATAAACCCATTGAGTGCAGGAATGAAGGTTCATGCATTTTTAAAACTTCCTGTGTTGTTAGAATGAATCCTAGAATGGAATAGGTAACAAATAAATATTTTTGACATTGCTATGATGTTTATATATTGATTCGGTATTTTGTGAGAAACTTGTTTTCTCCTCCTAAATTTTATGTTGTGTTCTTCAATAACTGAAAATGCATTATTTACTTATCCACCTTGAATGTTATCCTCAGGTGGCTCAAAGAATTATATCCTAGTGTCTAATACCCGAAAAATGTTGATATGCCTGTTATTCTTCCTATCAGATAAAATTAAGAAATCTGCTAGTTATCTCACCTTGACATGCAGTGTGAAGTCAAAATTCAAAGTACTGATAACGTCAGTAAACTAGGAGGTCTGCCAACCAGGCTAATAGAAAATGTTCTTCTCAAATTCACCTCTATTTTGACCAAAAGAGACTTACAATAACAATCATTCAAAGTATCGCAATCTATAAGTAATATGTTAGAGTGAAATAAAACAGCACAGTCACTCAACACCACCTATGGAATAGTACACAATATGGGAGACTGCTATTATCATACATGTACACTATGTTCATATTCTCAAAAGAATTGTTTTTCTTTAAAACTGTATTCCCAGAAAAGTAAACAGATATTTTTTGTTCTCTAATTCCTCTTTTTATGTTAGTTCTCCTAACTACTAACTTTACAGAACTCTCCATCTGATTTAAATTCTTACATGTAAAATATTAGCATATGAAAATTTACATTCAGATCATCATAGGGTTCAATAGACACCGGGGGAAATTTTCTCAAATTTTATATAACAGCAAGCAATATTATATGTAACTGTATTGTATGGCATATGGAAATAAGCTATATATGGTGATATACACAGATCTTAATTATACATTTTGATTAAGTTTGATAAATGTGTTCTATACTTCTCATTAAGCAATGTCACAAGCATGACGTACTACTTTTCTATCACCAATGACAAAAATTCCTGTGTCCCATTTCAGTCACTCCCCACCTATGCAGGCAATCATTACTCTAATTTCTATAACAATATATTAGGTGTATCTGTTTTAGAATTTTCATATAAATTTATAATACTGTATGCACTCTTGTGTATAGCTTTCTTTGTTCAACACAATGTTTTTGAAGCTAACTTATATACTTAAATGAATCAGATATAGTTTTTAATTTTTAGAGCTGAGCAGTATTTCATTGTATGAATACATCAAAACTTACTGTACACTTTTCTGGTGATGAACATTTGTACTGTGTCCAGGATTTGGCATATAAAGTTATTATGATATTTTTGGTACATATTTATATGTTGTATAGGTTTTCATTTTAACATGTATAAAAATACTTCAATAGCTCTGTGAAACAACTTAAAAATTGATATTTATAAAAAAATCCATCTATCAGGAGAATAATATGTTCTTTTTTCCACAGTTTTACTGAGGTATAATTGACATACAAAGAGCTGTACATATTTAATGTGTACATTTGGTGAGTTTGACATGTACAACACCTGTGATGCCATCACTACAGTCAAGATAATAGACATATTCAACACTTCCGGAGTTTTCTTGCATCTGTTTGATTTGCGTATATTTTGTGTGTTTGTGTTTGGATATGTGTAGGTTTAAAATGTTAATATGAAATCTAGTCTTTTAACTTTGAAGTATACAGTACTGTTAACTATAGGTACCCTATTGTACAGCATACCTCTAGAACTCAATCATCTAGGATAACTGAAACATACACATTGAAAAATTATGTTTCTTCTAACACCCAGCCTCTGACCGTCACTATTTTATTCTGTTTCTGTGAACATGAGCATTACAATTATACAAGTAGAATCACAAACTATTTCTCTTTCTGTGACTGGCTTATTTCACTTAGCATCATGTCCTCCAGTTTCATCCATGTTGTAGCAAATGGCAGAATTTCTTACTTTTTCAAGGCCAAATAATATCGCATTACATGTATATACTATATTTTATTTACCTATTTATTGGCCAGTGGACACTGGACTGTTTCCAGTCTTGGCTATTGGGAATAATGCTGCAATGAACATGAGAGTGCAGATATTGCCTTAAATTTCTAATCTTAATTCTCTTGGAAATACACCCAGAAGTAATATTTCTGAGTCATATTATATTTTTATTTTTAAATTTTAAAGCAACCGCCATACTGTTTTCCAGAGGGGTTGCAGCCCTTTATATTCCAACCAATGGTGTACAAGGTTTTCAATTTCTCTGCATTCTTGCTAACACTTGTTATCTTTTGAGTTTCTAAAAATAGCTTGAGATGTGAAGTGTTATATTATTGTAGTCCTGATTTGCATTTCCTTAATAATAATGTTGAATATCTTTTAATATAGTTTTTTATGCTTTATATGTCTTTTTTAGTGTTCACTTTGAATAGTCATGAGGATAAAGCATATGATAGGCCACAGAACAATTCTCAATAATTTTAAAAAGACTGAAGTCAGTGAAGTTGGTATCAAATGGATAGGAATTAAAATAGTCTATGATCTGAATGATTGTGTTCAGTAAAAATATATACAATGAAATCCTAAATCCCTACTAGGAGATAGGGCCTTTGGGAGGTGAGTAGGTCATGTGGGCAGAGCTCTCATGAATGGAATTATTGTTCTTAAAGAGACTTCAGAAATCTTGTTTGCCCCTTCAGCCATGTGAGGACACAGAGAGAAGCCACCATCCATGAACCAGGAAGGAGTCTCTCATCAAACTCCGAATACGCAGGTGCCTTGATCTTGGACTTCTCAATTTCAAGAATTATGAGAAATAAATTTCTGTTATTTATGAGCCACTCAATGTATAACATTTTGTTATAACAATCTGAATGTATTAAGACAAACAGCAAATAAAAATTCATGCTCTCTCCAAATATTCAATTATTAAAATGAGTTACTTTTAAATATATATCATACTCCAGAGAAGAAATCACCATGGAAAATAGAAAATATTTTAACTGAAGAATACAATATAGCAAAATGTATGGGATTAAACTAAATACATACATAGGAAGGAAATTTTTAGCTTAAAATGCATATATGAGAAAAACACATATATCTAAACAAGGAAATTTTTCAGTAAGTAATATAAATGTCTATACAAAATAGAAAAAAAAAGAGCAAATGAAACACAAAGCAAACAGAAAAAAAGAAAATAAGTATGAAAGTGGAAATCAATTAAACATAAAATCAATAGATAAAAATTAAGAAAATTCAATTTTTAAAAAGAACAACAGATTTTATACATTTTTAGATACATTTATCAAGAAAAAATATGCAAATTATCAAAACCTGAAGTTGAAGAGAGGGCCATCACAAGCACACTTATAAAAGTTAAAAGTATCATGAGGTAATATTATGAAGAACATTTTGGCAACAAATTATACAACTAAAATAAAATGAGTAAAACCCAAGAAAGACACAAACCAGGAAAAATGACTCAAGAAATAAAGAATATGAATAGGCCTTTACAAAGCAAATATAATGAATTTGTGCTTAAAATAAATCCCCCTCATAGAAGAGTCAGTCCAAGACCATGTCACTGGTGAGCTCTATAAAATATTTAAAGAATGAGAAATAACAATCATAAACAAGCCCTTTCAGAAGAGAAAGGATGAAAAGATACTTCCCAATTTACAATAGAAGATCAATATTACCCTAATAACAAAGCCAATGAAATTACAGACCAATATCCTCATGAACATAGATGCATAATCCTTAACAAAATGCTAGCAAATGAAATCAAAACCAAAATATAAAAATTACACAAACACAAGTAAGTGGGATATATTGCAGGAAAGCCAGATAGGATAACCATCACCAAATCAGTTTATGTAATACATGGTATTAGTAGAATAAAGGACAAAAAAAAATCATGATCTTAGTAAATGCAGAAAATGCATCAGAGCAAATCTGACATCCACTTACAATTTAAATTAGGAATTGAGATAAATGTCCTCAAAATTATAAAGAACTGGTAATGAAAACTCTGCAACTTACATTATGCTTATTGGTGAAAGACTAAATTATTTTTCTCTAAGCTCATAACAGAGCAAATATTTCCACAGTCACTAGTTTTTTTCAAAATTTTTCTGAATCAATGCCAGGAAAAGAAATGGAAGGCATCTGGACAATAAAGAACAAAACAAAACTGTTACTAACTTTAGATGACATGTTCCTTTATGTAAAAAGTTCTAAATAATCTAAAAGAGCTGCTGGAACTAATCAATAAATTTAACAGGGTCCAAGATACATTGTATTTTTATGAACAATTCAAAAATAAAATTAAGAAAATAATTAAAACAACACCACAAAGAATAAAATACCTAGAAATACATTGAACAAAAGAAACACAAACTTGTACACTAAAATCCAAACATTACTGGGAAAAATTAAAGAATATCTAGATAAATACAAAAACTTTTTTGTTAATGTGTAGGAAAATTCTATAATGTTAACATGACAATTCTCCCCAATGTAATCTAATACAATCAATAGAATTCTTAACGAAAACTTAAACTTAATGAAAAACTTAAATAAAAATTAATAGCTAACCATAAAATTAATATGAAAATAAAAATTACTGAAATTAACCAAAACTATTTAGAAAAAAAAAAAAAACAAGCTGGAGGATTTTCACTACCTGGTTTAAGATATACTTCAAAGCCTACCATAAACTAGCCATAAGCCAAAGATTATGGTATTATTGCAATGACAGACATATATAAATCAATGGAACAGAATAAAAAATCCAGAGATAAACCTTTACATTTTTCTTCAATTGATTTTTGACAAAAATATTAAAAAATTTAATGGTGAAAAAATTAATTAAAAAGGTTTTGGAATAATTGGATAATCATGAAAAACATAAACTTAGATCCTACCTTATAACATTTGCAAAAATTTACTGGAAATAAATCTTAAATATAGGAGCTAAAATTATAAAAATTATAAAAAATAAAGGAGAAGAACTTTGTGATCACAGGTTAGTTCAGGTTTGCATGGTGATCTCTGAATATATTTAAACAATAGGGAGTACTATGTAAATTTTTAGAGAATCACTAACAGATCTAGCTGAATAACAAATGTTAGATATTAACATTTTTGAAAAATAACTAAAAACCTAAAACACAAATGAAGGTAGTTTTACCTTTTTTTTTTTTTTTTTTTTGCATAAGATTAATACTACATTTTAACTGCTGGAATACTGAGAAAGTTAAATTGACAGGAGAATCTCAGATGGGGTAGCTGATTATGCGATTCTAGTCAGTAAGGATGAGCTTAATTGGACTGTAAAGTGATTTGGCTAATGAAATGTTTTCATCCCTGTTGAAGTGTGGACAAAGGCTATATATTATTCAATTGAATAAGATATGTGGTACTACATTTTAATAATGTAGGCTTGTCTACTATAAATTTAGCTTATTCTGTCATTACCAAAGCACATTCTATTTTTTCTCCTGTACTATTATAAATTAAGATGTCATCAATTGATTAAAATAGAATAGTTTAAATAGTATATTGTCTTTGTCAGACTTTCTTTCTAGATTTATCTAGATTTTCTGCTTTCATCTCTGTGATGACAGGCACAGCTTAGGAAGTAAAAGTCATTTCAGCTAAGAGATATGTGAAGAAAGTTAATATATATTTTAATTAAATAGTTTACATTGTAAAATGCTTCATCAAAAATGTACTGTTGTAATTCTGGAGACTACATTTTTGTCCCAAATGGTGACTGTTCCTGTTTACTCTCTAGAGTCCAATTAGAACTCCCCTGTGTTGGCATTGTCTATTTAAACTAACAGAAGTCCAGCTGTAGAATTAGTACAAACACTGCTCTTTTGACTTAAATTTCTACAGTCTTATTATTTTTTAGGCACATGATCCTCTTATCAGTCATGATGTATATATTGTGATTGCAGTTTTACAGATTAAAAAACTAAAGTCTGGGAAAACTAGCATACAAAAATTAAATTTAACAGCCAGATAAGTGGCCCAGCTGAACCTATATCAAAATCTTTCCACATCAAAATTTGAAACAATATGCAAGACCACCTGTTATGAATGATTATTAAATTCAGATGCATTAGTATCTATAAAATAAATAAACATTAAATTTCACCATAGAAATCCATATAGAAAGAAACAGAGAGAGGCTACTTGATTCTGTCTTTATTCTTGCAGGTATTCTTAATATTCCAATATTTTAATATTCCAATATTCCAATTCTTGATTCTGTCTCTATTCTTACAGGTATTCTTAATATTCCAATGTAGTCGGATTCCAATTCCCAAACCCCTTTCCAGATATTGGAGCTGCTTTTGAATTATTTTTCCAATCCTATTGGTTAATAAAAAGCCATGATATTTCCAATATTCATCTTTTAACTTTTCTAAAATTGTCCATTTTTTTATTGGGCCGTTCATTTTTAATGCTTTCCTGAGTCTCTCTGAATTTGCCGTGTTGCCTTAAAAGGAAAAGATTTATAGATTAGTTTATATCAGGATGAAAGTTAATATTGATCAGAATATTGCTTAAGTCAACCTGTCCAGAAAGAACAGAAAGAGTTGACCTTTGTTAAGTTTGATCCTAAACAATATCTTAAATAGAGTAACAGAAAAAATAAATTAGCTTTATTTCCACATCTTATAAGCAATCTTAGAGGAAGAAAAAGAGTTCTCCTTGTAGAATATCAAAACACAATATACAGAATTATGATAAGACAATATTAATGAGTCACTTGATTCCCCTTCTGGCTCAGGGAAACCATAAAATAAGTTGGATGAAAAGTTATATATTAATTTAATAACACTTGCAGATGTCCCCAAAAATTGAAGTCCAGTATACAATGTAGTAATTATGCACTTTATTCTAACTTAGAATTATTTTACTGACAGGACATGCACTAGATTGTTTCAAAAGCCTTATATACTTGAACCCAAAAGAATGGTTTCACAAACAACTTAAACTTAGAAATGAATTCAAGCTTGCTGTTTTAAAAATATAACTGATGGTTCTTTTTGCTACTACGAAATTATGTTAGTTAGGAAATACAATCATCTGGCAGCCAAAATTTGGCTTTGGAATTAAAGTATGTGTGTTATGTGATTATGATCCTAAATAATGAAAACTTGGCAACAACTTCGGAAAGAGGAGATGTTGGTGAGGAAAGAAATCTATGTGTCAGGAATTACGAATGGTACAAGTGGCTACCAAAGATTTGGCATATTTTACTTGCCAGAATAAGTAGTGGCAGTTAACCATCTGCTATTGATAGTTAAAAATTAAGCTCTAACAATTTTTAAAAAGAGTTATAAGGCATAGAACACGAGATTTTTTGTCAGTATTTAATGGAAACGTTTCATATTTTATTTAATCTACAGAAGAAATCACAAACATAAAATGTAGTTAAGACAAAAATTTAAACATTGGTTGAATGGTTTACTAATTTAGTTCAGAACACCCTAAATCTGTAAGAAATTGCAAATGGTCTAGATTCACTGTAACACAGGAAAGGAAAATTAGCACATTATTTGTTGGAGACTAAATCTTTCTCTTCTTTCATCTTCCTTCTCTTCCAAAAAGTCATCATACGTCATAAATATTTAAAATTTATATATATATATATATATACCCCCAAATTCTCACCAAGAAATTTTTAAAAATTTACAGTGCCACCACACCACTTCCAAATCCTCACCAATATGTGGTATAATTAGTCCGTATTTGTGCCAATATAACAAATAAAATGTGATGTTGTAATATTGTTTTAATTGTCTTCACATTTGTTTTGCAGAAATAAAAACTAATATATATTTAACTTATGATCAATAACTTTAATTTATTATTTTTGTAATAAAGGAGTTTATAATTTTGATGTATTTGGAATATCTACTCATAATATCCACTATAGTCATATAGCTATAGTGATGCATTGTCAGTATAAAAATAGATCACAAGAATAATCTATTTGTATTCTTATGTTTAGTGAAATTTGGAAAAATTGTGGAGCCTTGAATCTCATGTTGAGATTCACAGAAAAAAGAAAAAGGTTGTTTTTATTACGCTGAGATTCAAAAATATGTCAAACATTTACTGTCCACTCATATTTCTTCTTTTGGACACTAAATGTCCATATCATTAGCAGATTTCTTAATGGGCATGTGCAATTTAAATTTAGAACTATACTACAAGGCTACAGTAATCAAAACAGCCTGGTACTAGTACCAAAACAGAGACATAGACCAATGGAACAGAACAGAGGTCCTGGAGGCAACACTACACATCTACAACCATCTGATCTTTGACAAATCTCATAAAAGCAAGCAATGGGGAAAGGATTCCCTGTTTAATAAATGGTGTCGGGAAAACTGGCTAGCAGTGTGCAGAAAGCAGAAACTGGACCCCTTCCTGGCACCTTACACTAAAATTAACTCGAGATGGATTAAAGATTTAAACATAAGACCTAGCAACATAAAAACCCTAGAAGAAAACCTAGGCAAAACCATTCAGGTCATAGGCATAGGCAAGGACTGCATGACTAAAACACCAAAAGCATTGGCAACAAAAGCCAAAATAGACAAATGGGATCTAATTGAACTAAAGAGCTTCTGTACAGCAAAAGAAACAATCATTAGAGTGAACCAGTAACCAACAGAATCGGAAAAATTTTTTGCAATCTACCCATCTAACAAACAGCTAATTTCCAGAATCTACAAAGACCTAAAACAGATTTACAAGAAAAAAACAAACAAACCCAAAAGTGGACTAAGGATATGAACAGACACTTTTCAAAAGAAGACATATATGAGGCCAACAAACACATGAATAAAATGCTCAACATCACTGATTATTAGAGAAATGCAAAGCAAAACCACATTGAGATACTACCTCATGCCAGTTAGAATGGGGATCATTAAAATATCTGGAGACAACAGATGCTGGAGAGGATGTGGAAAAATAGGAACACTTTTACACTGT
This sequence comes from Cacajao melanocephalus, assembly GCA_963573385.1. Classification (NCBI taxonomy): domain Eukaryota; kingdom Metazoa; phylum Chordata; class Mammalia; order Primates; family Pitheciidae; genus Cacajao; species Cacajao melanocephalus. Next base: position 10,625 of record CAUYLG010035836.1, read on the forward strand.
TGGTGGGAATGTAAACTAGTTCAACCGTTGTGGAAGACAATGTGGTGCTTCCTCAAGGACCTAGAAATAGAAATTCCATTTGAATCAGCAATCCCATTACTGGGAATATACCCAAAGGATTATAAATCATTCTATTATAAAGACACATGCACAGGTATGTTCATAGTGACACTATTTACAATAGCAAAGACCTGGAACCAACCCAAATGCCCATCGACGATAGACTGGACAAGGAAAATGTGGCACATATACACCATGGAATACTATGCAGCCATGAAAAATGATCAGTTTGTGTCCTTTGTAGGGACATGGATGAATCTGGAAACCATAATCCTCAGCAAACTGACACAAGAACAGAAAATCAAACACCACATGTTCTCACTCATAGGTGGGTGTTGAACAATGAAAACACATGGACACAGGGAGGGGAGCATCACACACTAGGGTCTGTTGGAGTGGGCCAAGGGAGGGACAGCAGTGGGGGTGGGTTGGTTGGGGAGGGATAACATGAGGAGAAATGCCAGATGTAGCTGATTGGGGGATGGAAGCAGCAAACCACATTGCCATGTGTGTACCTATGCAACAATCCTGCATGATCTACACATTTACCCCAGAACCTAAAGTACAATTATATATATATATATATATATATATATATATATATATATATATATATATTTAGTGTTTTGATTTCATCATTATAAGCAATGTGTTAAAGAAGAAAAAACAAGAGAGAACACAACTTACCTATATCATAAATAGCTTTTGTTTGACATTAAATTAAATGTTTTTCCTATCGTCACTGAAATTTTGTTTAGGGACTATCAAATTCAATAGCTTAATCCAAAAGGACAAAGTTCTTCAGAACACAAACCAAACGGTAACAAGATAAAATAGAAAATCTAAATAGTTAATAGCTTTTGGGATATTAACAGAAATGCATTGCCCAGGTCCACTTTCAAGTAACAATTTTTTTGTATTTTTTGCGGCTGTTAAAACTGCTGTCATCAGAGAACTTTTGGCTGTCAGCCCTCTAATTGTTTAACTTTAGAGTCACTCATTCAAGGTAGAGCCCTGCCTGGAAAGACCTCATTAAGAGATCAATTGTTGAAAGAGTGGGGATGATGTAATATGGCTCTGCCTTTCTGGCCAAACATGAAACAATTCTAATAAACTATTTTAATTCCAGACTTTCTTTGAGTAAGCTGTAATTGAAGTGAGGCTTGCATCAATACTTGATTTATTCTTTACGCAATCCTTTTTTTTGTTTCTTTGTTTTTTTGCTCTCTCCCAGAGGGGTCGCTTCAAAGAGACCTCCCAAGTAAGCATCCTGCACACTGTCTTTTTCAAAGGCTGCTTTCCAGAGAAGCCAGTCACCACACCCCATGTCTATTGTGAAAATTGCATTGATTATTGTTAATAAAAAACCTTTTTTACAATAAAAAATTCAGGTGCAATTGGTTTTACTTGCAAGTTCTGCCATACAATTAAAAATGAATTAACACCAATCTGATTTAAACCCTTCGAGAAAATAGAAGAAAATACTTCTTTAACTTATTTTATGAGGCCTTCATAATATCAAAAACTGATAAAGTTCTACAAAAAAATAAACATTAGACTAATATTCTTACTGAAAATAGATTCTATAAGCAAATATACATAAATAATCTATGAGCAAAAAAGCAGTCTTTTCAAATAATAAGGCTGGAAAAATTGGATACTCATATGGATACAAAATGAAACGTCCCACATCTCACACCATACAAAAAATAATTTGAGATACATTATTGCTCTATATTATACAAGTTGAAGCCATAAAGCTTCTAGAAAAAAAGTTGTTACATATCTTCCTAACTTTAGTAAAGGAAATATTTTCTCAGATGAGTCAGAAAGCAATAACTATAAAACTTAAAATATTAAATTATACTTAACCAAAGCTTGAAAATTTCATTCATCAAAAAGCAGCATTAATAACATTAATAGGGAAGCCACAACATATTAGAAGAAATATTAGCAATACATAGATCTTCTGAGAGAACTGTATCTTGAATATAAAAAGAATTCACAACTCAATAATAAAAAGGAAAATCATCCAATAAATAAAGAGGTAAAGGAATTAAACAAATGCTGACAGAGGAAGTTATATAGGTTGACAATAAGCACATGAAAATTTGTTCAATAATATTATTCACTAGGGAAATGCAGATTGAAACCACAGTGAAACTCCATTACATAAAACCCAGAAAAGTTGATACTAAAAAGTAACAACATCAAATGTTAACAAGTACGTGGAATGGTCCTCCCTAATAGTAGTTTCCACAATAAAGAAAATGTCTGCATCTAGGTTCTCTAATAAAATAGCCACTGGCTACTTGTGGCTATTGAGCACTTGCAATGTGTCTAGTGTGACTGCTTAACTACACTTTTAATATTATTTGATTAAAATTAATTTAAATTTAAATAGCTTATATGTAAATAATTGAGCAAGTAGAATTATACATTATATATGGAAATTAGAAATTAAATGACTCTAGTAAGTTTCCGATTTTTTAAAATAAAACACCCCTAGATATGTACTCAATTTAATAGTAATCTAAGTTTACAAAATACCAAGAAGATTTAAACCAAAATGCGTGTAATTTATGCACAACAATCTCAAAGAACCAGAAAGAACTCAAATGCCTACCAATTGGTAATTAGCTAAACGATTTTCTACATATACACAATAAAGTACTTTTCAGTAGGTAAAAGGAATGAGAAATGACAAACATGAATTTTAGAAACATTATGCTAGGTAAAGGAAGGCTTACAGAAAATATATTTTGTATGATTGCATTTATATGAATTTCTAGAATAGACAAAGCTAATCTATGACTGAAAAATCAAAACAGCTATCTTTGGGAGTTGGATGCAGAAATTTACTGAAAAGGGGTGTGAGGGAATTATCTGCGGTGAGAGTAAGTTTCTATATTTTGGTCGATGTTTGGGTTGCAGGGATGTATGCATTTTTCAGAATTTATCTAATTATACACTTAAGATTTATTTATTTTATTATGTAAAAACTTTATCTCAAAGGAAAAAAAGTGATGCTAAACAAATATACCACACTTGTTAATGTGTGTGAAATATTTTTATAGAAGTTTACCTCTAAACGTAGTTTACTAGAAAAGCATATAAAAAAATTGACAAATGAATTAAAGAATACACAGATGGATAGATATGTGACAAAATTAGAATTTTAAAATGTTATACAATCTATGTGTAAGTACATGGGTATTTAATGTAAGATATCTTAAATATTTATGTAAATTTGAACATTTTCATAATGAAAAATTAAGCCTACATTACATATACATTCTTTGACAATTATATCCTTATAATATCACAATTCTTATTATTCCAAAACAAGAGTCTTCTAATTTGTAAGATAATTTTTGAATTGAATTTTCTGTAAAAATTATTCTAAAAAAATTATTTGAAGATAGCAAGACCTTAGACTGTGATGTCTTCCACTTATCTTTAGTTGCATTTATGACAAGAAATACAAAATAAAAGAAGATATTTTTCACAATAGGATGATGTTCTAACTAAATTGAGGCTGCAGGTGGACCATCAGACATTAAGACAAACATTATGAATTGTCAAAGAAAATGAAATTTTGGTGGTTGTTTGACTACCCTGCTTATTTCAATTTATGAAATATAAATTTATGCACTACCATAAATTTTGGCCATTTAATACAACACATCTAAAGGAGGAAAGTTTAAGAAAATAAATACTAGATTTTTCTGGCTTGAAAGTTGTAGATTCCAAGAATCAGGAGCTAAAAATATTATCCTTAGAGACATGGAAGAGTAGACTTTCAATCTTAGCTAATTTATGTTAAAAGTTTCTTCATGATAAAATAATGCATTGGGGAAAATAAGATCTATTTACAACCCAAACTATCCAGGAATACTATTGTCAACAGATTATATTAAGACATTGAGTAGCATATAAATAAAAAGCAAATTGACAAAAACTTGGGACTCACTAAGAAAATAAAAAAGATTGATCAAACTAAATTCACTTTGTTCAAACAACTAAATTGCCACTTTCAACGGATGTCTTAACAGCCTTGATAATGTAGTGACGTACACAGAAAATGTAACTATACTATATCATGTTAAGTGGGCTAGTGTATCCTTCTGCAATACAGATAGAAACACCATAAGTCAGATACAGCATGCTTAATTTGTGAAGGGTCTCACAGAATCCCTACAATAAAATATTGCTATGTCATATTCTCAAAGTTCCCTAACTATCCATTTATGTGTCTGGATAAAAACTAAAAGCTTTTATCTTTTTTTTCTCTCTCTCTTAGAGTGAAATCACTGGGTCATGATGCATAATGTAATGGAAGACATTTCCAAGCACAATAGGTTTAGACAGTAAATGTCAGAAATATATTATACTAATTCTGCACAAAGTATACATTACTAGTGGTGCAGCTCTAATTGCAATAATCGAACACATATGAATATACACTGAATTATTTTCCAGAAAGACATATTTTCTAAATAAGAATAAACATAAATACAAATTGAAAGCTCAATTGTATTAATAATGTTGAATCTTTGATGGAAAAATAAAGTTTTAAACAGACTGTAATTTTATTCATTATGAATTCCTGGAAACTACATCACAAATTTGAGATGAAACATTAATCATTTTTTCTATGCATTTTAGAAACACTATGTAATATAACTTTATAAAAATTACACCAAATGTTTTATTATTTTTAGATAATTATCTACTTGAAAAGAATGTTAACAAAAAATCTATTTGATTAAGAAATAAAAGGGATCTTCTATGTAGTCAGTTATAAAATAAATGAATGTAAGATGTCAGAAAGAGACTCAATTTTCTTCTTCCCTGAAAATTACCTCCTGTAAAGCTAATTGTAATTGTTGCCAAATGCCATAAATACCATGTCTGAAAATGGAATGACATAAAGAATAAGCACTTTGGACTACTGTGAACCCAAGAGGCATTGGCAAATTAGATTATTTTAAAAGGTGGTGCAACATATTATGTAAATCCAACAGTTCTTTTGTAGGCACAGTAGAAACAGCAGTTTCAGCTGGTGATAGAGCCTCCCCAGATCTCACTTGATATCATGAGATAATATATGAAAGGAACAAAGATAAAAGAGTAAAGTAAAAAAAAAAACAAGTTGAAGAATGTTCAACCCTGTAACCACCCCAAAAGTTGCAACTAAGCAAAAAAATAATAAAGGGTATCTAAACATATTGTTATGAAATAAGTAACTCAATAGAGAGAAACATTTCACTACTGACAAAAAAGAGCTCAAAGAAACAGGAGTTTAAACAAGAACCCATAGTGTTCAAGCACAGAAGTTAGAGAAAGGTAAATTATCACAAAAATGTTCCACATTGGAAGCAGCCTAAAGGGACTAAGTAATGCTGAAAAAAATGACAGAGATAGAAGAGTTGATGGGTATTAAGTATGATATTAGAGTATCAATATTTCTTAAGTGTCTGATAAAGAGTATAAAAAAATACAAAAAAAGTTTTAAAGAAACTTCCATTAAAAATGAATAAAAAATTGAAAAGTTGCATGGTGTCTGGATAAATTGGTGTCTATGGACAGAGATTTCTCAACAATCAGATCTAGCCCAGTTAAAATCCTGAAGGCCAAAAAAAGAGTTCTTGATCATCTAGGCAAAAGGTAAATAATTAAATTAAATAATCAGGCTAAAAAAAAAAGCTTTTATACAACACTTTTCTCTAAGAGATAAAAGAATCATGCCTGCAGTGTCTTCAGGGGATGGAAAGTGTGATCCATAATGTTATAACCTGCAAATATGCATTGGAATATAAAGACCACAGAAAACATTTCAAATCAGTAAACATCCTTCTCAAAGTAGTATTTATAAAAGTAAGAATTTAATTTAAAAATGACAAGAGTAAGCCTATTTAAATATGGGATACTGCGTTAAGCTGCTGTGGAATTTTACAAACCATGGCAAATAAAAAATTCTGTAACAAAAATTATGAAATGAAAAGAGGTTTGTAAAAAGGTGGTCAGTAAAGTGTAGCAATTTCTTTATTTTTAATGCTAAGAACAAATATTTTTAAGCTGATAATTCAATAAAGATATTAGTATATTTAAAGGTTTAAATTTAAAGACATCTTTTAATTGACAAATAATTGTATGTAATTTTGGGATACACTGCAATGTTTTGACACATATGTCATTATGCAATGAATAAATCAAGCTAATATATCCATCTTATCACAGATTCATCATATTTTCGTGATGAGAGTATTTAATGTCTATTCTTGTAGCAATTTTGAAATATACAACATATTTTTTAACTATAGAGACCATGCCGTGCAATGGATTTCTACAACTTATTTCTCCAGTCTAACTGCAAGCTTCTACTCTTTCACCAACACCTCCTGATTCCACATTGCCCTCCTCACTCCATCTCATCCCCGCCAGCCTCTAGTCACTACCATTCTACTCTCTACTTCTATGAGTTTGACTTTTTTAGATTCCACATATAACCTGAATAATGCAGTATTTGTCATTCTGTGTCTGGCTTATTTCACTTAGTATAATGCCCTTCAGATTTAACTATGTTGTCTCACATGACAGAATTTTCTTCTTTTGTAAGTCTAAGAAGTATTTCATTGTGTATATCTACATTTTCTTTATCAATGCTTCCATTGATGGGCACATAGGTTGTTACCACATTTTGGCTGTTGTAAATAATGATTCAATGAACATGGGAGGATAAATATCTCTTTGATATAACATGGTGAAAAAGTAGAAAAGAATCTAAATAGATATTTTGCAAATGAACACATGCAAATAAACAATAGATACATGAAAAATGCTCAACATGGCTGGGCACAGTGGCTCGAACCTATAATCCCAGCAGTTTGGGAGGTCAAGACAAGCAGATCACTTGAGATCAAAAGTTTGAGAACAGCCTGGTCAACATAGTGAAACCGCATCACTACTAAAAACACAAAAATTAGCCATGGTGGTACATGTCTCTAATCCCAGCTACTCAGGAGGCTGAGGCATGAGAATCACTTGAACCTGGGAGGCAGAGGTTGCAGTGAGCTGAGATTGCGCCACTGCATTCCAGCCTCAGTGACAGAGCAAGACCCTTTCTCAAAACAGAAACAAAAAGATGCTCAACGGGATTAATCATCAAAAAAATGCCACAATGAGATATGACCTCACCTCATACCTGTTAGCATGGCTATTATCAAAAACATGAATGACAATAATTATCAATAAGAATGTGGAGAATACGGAACTCTTGTACCCTGTTGGTGGGAATATAAATCAGTACAATCATTATGTAAATACTAAGAAATTCAGTGCAACTCTATTAATGTAAAATACAAATATAAGTTTGGTCAATACGTACCTGTCATATCAATTTATGTAAGATGATAAATATGCCTATGCTATGGTTTGAATGTTTGTTCCCTCCCAAACTCATGTTAAAATTTAACTTTCATTGTAATAATATTAGAAGACAGTAGTTAACGTGATTAGGCCATGAGGGCTCAGCCCTCATGAATGAATTATTGCTACATCACACATATGGGTTTACTATTATGAGAATAGTTTTATTATCACAGAAGTGGGCTCCTTAAAAAAAAAAATGAGTTCTGCTTCCTTTCATTCTCTCTCACTCTCACCATCTTTGCCCTTCCACCATAGGATGACACAGCAAAAAGGCCCTTATAAGATGCTGGTCCCTTGATCTTAAACTTCTAAGCCTCTAGAACATGAGCCAATAAATGTCTCCTTATTGTGAAGTATCCAGACTGCAGCATTCTTCTATAGCAGCAAACAGACTAAGACAATATTGTAACCAGGTTTTTTCTTGGATGCTGGTGAGGCACAGCTCCCCCAAGAGAATGCTGTGGGTTTTTGGCCTTCAATCTCTTAAAGAATAAATGATGGGACCACTGCAGGTGCACTGTCTGCTTATAAAAGTAAACATCATTGTAATGCTAGTTCCCTGAGTCCCAATTCCTGCAGTGTGAATGGATAATGAAGAACTGGTGGTAAATGCACACACCGTGGGGGTAGGTTACAGAAATGGAACCCCGCGTTTAGTAGACTCTTACCTTATATAGGGACTACTGACAAATTTGTCCAAACCTGTCTAACCTCCTTTCCAGAGAAAGAGCAATCACTGGAATATAAGCAAATATCTCTATGTGTTATATCTCTAAATGTCACTAGAAGTCACCATATTTATCTGAAGTTACCTATGAATTTAAATATATTTTCTCTAGAAGGATTCCCTATCCCTATCATTCTAGGGCAGTTCCAGAAAACATAGTTCCAGAGTCCACTGACTTTTAATACCTGAACATGTACAAATGTTACATATTTTTGAAGAATTATTTTGCAATAATAGTCCAGTTTTGGAAATTTGTTGTTTCTTCCATTCTCATTGCTTTTAAAGAGATGTTATTCTCTTGAAAATAGAGACATTATTTTCTTTGAAAATGAGTGGATAGATTTATAAATATAATTTTACTACCTTTGATAGTTATTTAACTGAAAGAAACTCGTGGCGGAAACAGCACCTGAAAACTCTGCTCATGTCACATTGCCTATAATTGAGAGTGGATAATCAATCTGAGCATCCAAATATTTAGAGGAGGCTTAAAGTGATCCTCAGGTTTGGAAGTCTGCCTATCTCCATTAGGTTCCCAACTGTTAATCTCAAGTAAGCGCCAGAGGCAAACGCCACTAGTATTTCATTCTTCAGGTAATTGTTACCACATTTCAGAATCTGTGCTGTGGCCGCCAAGTTTTTGTGAAATTATTAGAAATGACAAGAATTAAGAAGCAGGATCTTGGACTTTCTGTGTAACCAGAAATAGAGTTATATTTTGCTCTTGCCCCTAGTTTTAATCAACATTATTCAAATTTACTACTTGTTCACAATTTCAAACATTAGCCAAAGAGAAGCATTGCATATTTTTTTGTGGTATGGGTGCTTTAAATTGTAATTTCTAACTATAAAAGTAGGAAGAATTCTGACAAAATATTAATACATACAATTTACAGATATGAGGTAATTTTGTAGCTACAGAAACACATATCATGCTTATTTTTGAGACTCTGATATTAGCAATATTCACTAATTCTTAAATGTGCTTTCTATGCTTTCCATATCTATTGTAACCCAGACTGTTCTTCTCAAGCCTTTGAGTACCTCTTGTGCTTCTTGGACAATCAGATCCAAAGGATAAAATCATTATGCCAAATTTTAAAACAGGGGTCTGAATGTTTTTTTCTTTCAGAAACGGAACAGAAAGTAAATATTTTAGGCTTTGTAGGCCAGACCGTTCTCATCACAACTAGTTAAATGTGTCATTGCAGTCTGTCAGCAGCCATATAAAATATGTAAATAGGTGATGGCTGTGTTTATTTATATTAGTTTTCTAGGACTTCCTGAACAAATTTTGATATCTGGCAGCTATAAGTAACAGAAATACATTCTCTCAGAGTTTTGATGATCAGAAGTCTGAAATCAAGGTGCTAGCAGGTCCCTCTGCCTTTGAAGGCTGTAGAAAAGGATTCCTCTCTGCCTCTGTCCTACTTGCTGGCGGTTTCTTGTGATTCTTGGCATTTTTTTGGTTTGTGGCTATGTCACCCCAGTCTCTGCCTCTGTCTTCACATGGCTTTCTTCTCTCTGTGTGTCTTCAAGTATCTCTATTCTTAAAACTACAGGAGCCATTCCAACTTGTGACAAAATATCTAACTGTAACTATAATTGTATGAAATTACCTTAATTTCATAATTAAGACAGAGGAAAAGAGTAACTTTGGAAATGAATATAGCCTGTAAAGCCAAAGACAAATGGAACCGCACACAGAATTTTACTCCAGTTGATAAAGCCATACCACAAGGATGTTTGGGTCAATAATATTGATACTCATCTTCATGCATACCAGAAATGAACAATTAAAAATATATAACAAATGATGGGGGTAAGACTTCTCACTGCTATAGTGGAAATGCACAGATAAGCAATGAGACAAGGCTAGAATGATTCTTGTGATAATAAGTTAGTATTGAAGACATCAGTATAAACTCATGATTAGCTTAATGTAAATACAGATGGTTACCTATACAAATGTGTAAATTATTATGCACACAGATATTTTCTTGCTCTGTAAGTTGAGAAAGCCTAAATGAAATGGCACCACCATAACAGCTAGCGTATCTAGCCTCAGATCTTGGTTTCTAATACCATTATCCAAAAAAAAAAATCAGAGCTCTTTGGAGAAAATGGCTAAAGCTAGGCTAGACTGGGGCAAGAAATCTGCAAGATGAATATGGAGCATCTTGTGGTACCAAGAAGTAAAGATATATTCAAATAAATATTGATGAGTTTATGTCAAAGGGACATAAGAGTGAAATGAAAATGTTCCCAATGACCAAAGCTAGGGGAAAATAAGCAACAAAATAAATTATTATTGGAGTATAACCCAAAGTAAAAACAAATATACACAAGTTCACACTTATGTAAATAAATTATTGAATAAATAAATACATGTAAGGGGGGATAAGCAAACTTTTTCTTGCAAAATAATTCTAAATGCATTCTATAAAGGCTCTTTTGTCAAGGAGGTGGAACGAACTCTCACTCCTTAGGTGGTGGCTGAAAATAGTGACTTCTTTCCAAAGAGTACATCATAAAAAATAAGGAAAAAAGGAGTAACATTAAAGTGGTGAACACTGACAAGCACTACCTCAGCCAGGTGATCAAAGTCAACAGCAACCTTTGATATGATTTGATGAGGATGGCACATAACCTCTGTAGTCTTCCTCCCCAAAACCCATAACTCCAGTCTAATCATGAGAAAAATATTAGCTAAATCTCAACAGATTTTTACAAAACAGCTGAATAGTGCTTCTCAAAACTGCCAAGGTCATCAAAAATAAGGCAACCTTGAGAAACTCTCAGCCAAGAGGAGTCTAAAAAGACATGAGGAGCAAATGTAACGTGATATCCCACATAAAATCTTGAAAAAGGATTTTAAAAAGACATTTTGCAAAGATGATTATAACAGGGAGCCCTTTAATTTTTAAAAAATTACTTTGCAAAAATTTCCTTTCTATTTGGAAACCTTACTCAAACCTTTGTCTTCCACTAAAAAATAGCTCAGTGTTCAGTTTTGTATACTGACAAGGGCACAGAAATTCAAGACAAAAAATACAAGTTCTAATTATAATGTTTTCTCCTCTTGAATAGTGCATCACCTGAAAATCAGCTTCCTCATTGTTATCAGAAAAATTGTCCAAATCCTAGAAATAGAGCAAATAGGTGAGCAGCATAGTCTTTCAATATCATATGTGATATGCAGCAAGATTTTCTAAGATTCTTGGTGCATTTTCTTTTAGTAAAATTTATTGTTAACTCTTGATTCAAAGTACTGGATTTGGTAATGTTACATGCTAATGTAGATTTTCTTCATTAGAGATGTAAATAGTTGCTTTCTGGGGGACATACAAATTTATGGTCCAAATGGGCATCAACTGGTTTTTGTTTTTTATCAAAGTTGGCAGTGGTATCACCTTATATATACCCATGTTTCTAAAATAGTCTTTGAACTGGTCATCACATCCTACTGCTTTACTTATTAATAAATTAAATAAAATACTTGACATGTTTATTTCCTATTACTATAAGACTCATGATATTGTTTCTTCTTTATACTTTAGGACCTGTAAGATGAGCTAGAAACCTCAAAATTTAGTTTGACAAACTAGGGTCACTGATCCAAATACCCACAGAGATTAGCAAATTAGGCGAATAATTTAAGTTAGTTACTTTTTTTTTTTTTTTTTTTTTTTGAGATAGAGTCTCACTCTGTCGCCAGGCATGGCACGATCTTGGCTCACTTCAACCTCTGTCTCCCGGGTTCAAGCAACTCTCCTGCCTCAGTCTCCCAAGTAGCTGGGACTACAGGTGCATGCCACCATGCCCAGCTAATTTTTATATTTTAGTAGAGACAGGGTTTTCGATAGGTTGGCCAGGATGGTCTCCATCTCTTGACCTCCTGATCCACCCGCCTCAGCCTCCCAAAGTGCTGAGATTACAGGCGTGACCACACACCCAGCCTGAGTGAGTTACTTTCTAAGTGAGCAGTCTTCTCGTATGGAATGAATAGGAAATGATGGGCCCATAGTTGTTTGGAGAGCAAGTGAGAGTATCTATGGAAAATTATCCAGAGAAAGTGATGTCAACGGTCTTCACATAATGCAAACATTTGTTTTCTTTGCAATGTTGTTAACTCTTTCTAATTGCATTTGGATTATATCCCTACCTTAAGGCTGAAAAAACATGAAAAACTAATAAAAGATGAAAGTCTGAAGCCGGAATGAATTCTCAGGTCATCAAGTTAAAGTATATTTTAGTGTTAAGGTTTTTAAAACATGTTGAGATAATCTTGCCTATGTAATTCTTAAATTTCTCTAAATACAATTTTTCATTTCAGAAAAGACAATTTTACTATTACAAGCAAAGTCCATCACACAAGGTACAGTATGTCAAACTTGCTCATTAACATTTTATTCACCAAAGGTACACTGATCAGAATGCTACATAAACATAGGCAATCGTGTTGGACAATTTAGTGTTGAAATGCTGCTGATTTCCCTTTCCAGGTTTCTGAGCAGCTGACAGAAGAGGAATACAGTTTACAGTTTCAAGCCCCTTGGTAATTGGAAATGAGCACTTTGTTGGTCTTGTCATTGGAGGAAGCAGTTTTGGAGTCATCTGGGGCCTCACATCCATGCATTTGACAACAAATTGCTGGATGGAAATTCCCAACAGTGTTACTCCTGAACTTCTTCCTTGATGCCCTAGGCTGTAGTCAAGTTTCTCAGCACACAGCAGGCAGAAACTTTCCCAGTACTGACATTTGTGATGGCATCATTTATTTATATGAAATGAGAACCAGTTTCTTACTTTGAATTGCTCAGATAAAATGAGCAAGTCAAATGTTAGATCCTTCCTTTACATTACATGGAATGATGCCAGTGGCATCAGATGTTCTGTATTTAATGCAAACAAAAAATTTTACACAATTGCATCTCTGTTCACTTGTTCTGCATGACATACCTCTAAGACTTTCAGCAGGAACTGTGTTGTATAAACAATGACTTTGAGAAGAGTTGGTCTAGAAACTCTTTGACTAGCAGAGGGAAATATGGTTTTCAAAAATATTTATATTTCTTTCTTTTTAAATCCTCCAACATTCATTGCAGAAACACTTAGAAAGATAGCCATTGAATTAGATTAGTGGAATAACTTTTAGTTAAGTTGTTTTAAGTTAATGTGCTATAGTACTGATTGGAGAAAAATCTCTTGTGATGTGTTGTCCTTATTCTTACCTAGTGCAGCATCCTTATAAATGGAATTGCTGAAGATTTCATCAAATCTGCATGTTATACAAAGGTGGAAGGAGAAGTAATTGGTTAGACTGAAGTAGGCACTAAACTATCTTGTTCAGCTAGAATAATAACCTGAATTTAACAAGACAACACACAAATGAAATACAAATATTTATATATTTATTGTAATATAAAGATAAATTCCAAAAATATATATATGTATATATATATTTGGTAACTCATTTCATATATACATATATGTAAGTATGACATATTTATATACAGTTTACATATGTGTATATAAGATATTCTAAGATCGAACAAATAGATATTAGTAATAATGGATGATATTTCTTAAGTATGAATGAGGCACAATGTAAATTTATGTTAATTTTATAATTTATTTTATCAAATGTCTTGTGAGACAGTTCACTTATATTAATAAACCTAATCTGAGGGTCCTTATGCTATAAATAATTTAACCAATATAAATAAACTGAAATTACTATTGTATAAGTTAAAATGTTCCCCCAAATTAGTTTTGACCATTTAACTTTTTAGTTTTAATATTCTATGAAAGAAATTTCTAGCATGCCACTTAAGTATTTTATTTTTATAGTTGTTTATGTGAAAAGAGAATTGATATATAATCATTTATACAAACAGAAAGAATGCTGGCTAAAAGTTATTAGAATTCTAACTATCATTAAGTTAAGTAGGTGAGTAGTTTTTTAGAGAAAGTCTTAATTTCTTTAAAGATCATGGAAAAATTGCTTCAGCATTTTATCTTGAATGCCAATTTCTTCCTACAGGGAGGTTATGAACTGTATCACTAAGAATCTGTTCATGACCATTTCTTTAATAACACTGTAATAATATTTATTGACTACTTAATATTTGAGATTCTTATTTTCTGATTTATTTATTTCTGTTTTTTTCTAACAATTAAAAAAATTTACATATGAATTTTTCATTTTGTTTGTTCACCTTTCCCCTTTCCTGCCCAGTGGGTAATACAAATTTTCTTTTGCTAATTTGAATATCAAGTATTGTATATGCATAAAACTTTCTTTTGCTAATTTAAATATCAAGTATTACATATCAAGTATTATATGTGTATATACATACATACACATATATATTCATGATGTTAATATGAAATTAAACACATATTTCTATTGCAGTTATATTATCTTTCTGGAAAAAAAAAAGAATTACTTAGAATTTTCTATGACTCCTCCTTTACTACCCACAACTTTGTAGTGTTCTGTAAGACTGTTGGTATGGGCATAATGAACCAAAATTGATTACAGAGTAGTTGTAACTTCAAGTTTAGAAAACCTTTACTATGTCTCCTGGTGGAAGCATATTCCTGAGGGTCTTTTCTTTTTCTATCTGTGTCTTTTGTAACCAGTGGACAATTAAATAGTGGCAACTTGTAGATCAAATTGGAGATAGAAAACCTGGGCCACTATGCCCTTGGGTAGCCTCTACCCATACCACCATGACTATGCTAATAAGTTGTGGATAGAGAGGCTGCTTGACAACAGTAGGAAGAACAGCTGGATTGGACATTTGAAAAACCCTTCTAGACATTGGCTTAGGCAAAAATTTCTTGACCAAGAACCCAAAAGCAGCAATAACAAAAACAAAGATAAATAGATGGAACTTACTTAAACTAAAAAGCTTCTACACAGCAAAGAAATAATCAACAGAGTAAACAGATAACCCACAAAGCGGGAAAATAATCTATGCAATCTGTATATCTGACAAAGGATTAATATTGAGAATCTGCAGGAAATTCAAACAAATCAGCAAGAAGAAAACAAACAATCCCATTCAAAATCCCATTCTGTATCTTCTCAAAAGAAGATACAGAAATGGCCAAAAACATATAAAAAATGTTTAATATCACTAATTATTCAAGAAGTGCAAATCAAAACCACAATGCAATACCACATTACTCCTGCAAGAATGGCCATAATCAAAATATTAAAAAAGTAGTAGTCGTTGATGTGGATGTGGTGAAAAGGGAACACTTACACCATTGGTAGGAATGTAAACTAATACAACCACTATGGAAAACAGTATGGAGTTTCCTTAAAGAACTAAAAGCAGATCTACCATTTGGTCCAGCAATTCCACTCCTGTGTATCTATCCAGAGGAAAAGAAGTCATTTTATGAAAAAGATACTTGCACACACGTTTGTAGCACCACAATTTATAATTGCAAAAATAGGAAACTGACCAAATTGCCCATTAATCAATGAGTGGATAAAGAAAATGTGACATGTATATGTTATACCTGAGCAAGTTAGAGAAAGAACCACACTCTGAGTTCTGATTGAGAGTCCTTTATTGCTGGCGACTGAGAGGTAGCTAATGCTCAAAATTCTCTCAGCCCCGAGGAAGGGGCTTGATTCCTTTCTATACCTTGCTTAAGAAAGGGGACGGGGAGCCTAGCTGAAGCAAAATTTACAGAAGCAGAACAAGCAAAGTTAGATAAGGAGGCTGGTGACCAACAGGCAGGAGGCATGATTGTTGATTACTATGGAGAGTATACACAAGTGGTTCCTATGATTGCCGGTTACCAAGTGGGGTATTCAGTACTTGCCATACAATCAATCAAGGGGGTATTCACAATAGCAAGTGGGCTTGCCAAGCAGGATATGGTTACAATGGTTATATGGCCTCTATAGTTCTAAGCACAGCATGACCCAGCACAGTAGCATGACCCAGATATGCACTCAAAGGAGAAATGGCAGGAGGGATGAGGCAGAGGTTAAGATGGAGTCTGTCTGACTCTCAGCAAAATAAGTCTGTCTGGCTAACACAGGGTAAGTTAGCATATATAAATATATACAATGGACTACTACTCAGCCATAAAAAGGGTCAAAATAATTGCATTCACAACAACCTAGATGGAACTAGAGACCATTATTTGAAGTGAAGTAATTCAGGAATGGAAAAATCTGTTATGTGTGCTGGTTTTGTGTTGTTTGGTCTCCAGCCAGGAAGTGGTCCTTTCAAGAGAGCACCATCTGTGACAGTATTAGGAAGACAGAAGCTTACCCTAGGGTCACCTAGATAAGTATTTAGGTTTGTCAGGCAGTGAGTGGGGCCACAGAGCTCCCAAAAGATTATGCCCTTTGTTTTCAGCTACCAGAGTGGGTGGAGAAAGATTATCAGGTGGGGGCGTGGTTAGGCATGTCTGAGCTCAGACTCTCCTTGTATCGGGCTTGCTGTGACTGTTTTTCAGCTGTCTCACTGAGACTGTAGAGGTAAACCACTTCCTTCAAAGTATCTGTTGATTCTCTCTGCTTTCCTGGTGTGTTCCTCTAGTACTTCTTGGAGCAAAAGTTCATCAAATGAGTTGCAAATTATAGTTTTAAAGACATTGAATCACTGTGGAGGAAAACAACCTGAACCAAAATCTCACAAAAAGAAAAGCTGTTTTGATGTGAACAACCTCTCAACAGCTATTTTATTTCCTGGGGTCATTTGCTAATTCTAAATGTGGGCTGCATATCGGGCCTGGGCCCACAGACACAGACATGTGACTTGGCACAGTTTGGAAACCTGAAAAACTTTAACTGTGTGGTTTATTTCTCCATAATGTGTTTATTGTTTTGAAATTTCCTGAAGTTGATGTACCATGGCCATCTCTTCAAGAAACTTATGAAATTGAAAGTGGAGTATAAGTGAAAGACCAATGAGTAAAGGTCCAAATCTCTGAGGGGATGACAAAGATAAGGAGAGAGAGCTGCTACTTTCTCACCACCAGGCCCAGGTGACACATGCTTGAGAAACAAGGAGTAAATATAGGCAGCTGGAGTTTCATCAAGCCTGCAACACAGTCCCAAGCCAGCCTAGTCCCACATCAAATTGAGATGATTAGCCTCTTGCTTTATCTGCTTATCCAAGTAAAAAAGAGGTGCTATGGATTAGAAGATAAAATGTCCAGGGTCCTTACATTTTTCTTATATACAAAGTCTGATATACAATTAAAACTTATTAGTAAGCATTTAAAGAAGAAAAAAATATGACCATTAAAGTAGCTGCCATCAACATGTTAAACAGAATAGAGGAAACAATAAGGAATTTTGACAGATAATTGAGATTTATAAAATTGATTATAGTTATAACTCATTGGATTAGTTTAATAGAAAACTAGACATGCATGCAAAAGCTTGAGCTAACTCTCAAAGATAGTGGACTAAAATATATTCAGATTTAAGCACAAAGAGAAAAAAATAATGAAAGATATACTAGGATATAAAAGAAAGAGGACAGAATAGGTAGAAAATTCACGTTGTCATTAAAATATACACAATTTAATTTCAAATATTTAAGAGTTGTTAATTTTAAAACTTTCAGATAAAGTTAGAAAAATAAGTAAACTTTCTTAAACTGATTTAAGAGCATCTGTGAAGAAACCTCAACTTAACATAAAAAATAATGTTGATGTTTTAAACCACACATTTTCCATTGAGGAGAGGAATAAAACAGAAGTTTTACTGTCTCCCCCTTCAATTTAACATTGTCCTGGAGATTCTAACCAGTGCAGTAAGGGAGAAAAAATAAAGACATGCAGAGTTGAAAGGAAGAATTAAAAACTGACAGTATTAATGATGGCGTGATTGTACAACTGGAAAATCCATCTACGAACTACTAAAATTAAACATACGAATTTAAGGTTGCTGTTTACAAGACTAATATAAAATATATTTCTATGCATTAGCAGCAAACAACTGAGGCATGAAAATTTAAAGATATCTTTCACTAACTGCTTCTATTATCTAGAATTCAAACTAATGAAAATTATGTAAGATTTCTACAATCAAAAGGATAAAACATCACTAAGAAAAATTAAAGAAGACTTAAATTAATCGAAAGGTATACCATGCTTGTATTTCACAAGACTCAATATTATTAAGATGTCAAGTCTCCCAAAATTGTTCTATAGATTTAATGAAATTCTAATCAAATTCCCAGCAGGAATTTTATTGAAATTAACAACCTCTTCTGAGAATTTACATAGAAGAGAAAGGCAATCTTAAAGAAGGTTGTAAAGGAAATACTGAAACAAAGAAAAGCAAAAGGATTTATACTACTTTATATCAAGACTTTTAAAAAAAGTAGTTTATATAAAATAGTTACTATTGGTGTATGGGTAGATATCATAGATCAATAAATATATTCTCAGAGAGGCCACTCACGTTGCCAACTCATACTACTTAGAACAAAAGCACCAATGTGATTTAGTAGAGAAAAAGACATTTTTAATAAAGGTTGCTGGAGCAATTAGGTATGCTTTACAAAACAAAGTGTCCAGAACTCTCAAGGTTTACATAAAAATAATTTGAGATGACAAGTAAATCTAACTGTAGAATGTAAAATTTTAAAACCTTTTGGAAGAAAAGAGAAGAAAGAGCAATGTGTTTATACACTTGGGGTAAACAAAGATTTCATAAATAGGACACAAAATTTTAAAAACCATTTTTTAAAAATTTTCATTAATATTAAAATGTTTGCTCATCAAAAAAAAAAACCATATTAAGGAGTGCTTTAGTCAGTAATCACACTACTATGAAGAAACACCCAAGAGTGGATAATTTATAAACGAAAGAGGTTTAACTGGGTCACAGTGCCACAATGCTGAGGAGGCCTCAGGAAACTTACAATCATGGAAGAAGACAAAGGAGAAGCAGACACCTTTTTCACAGGGCAGTAGGATAAAGTGAGTGCAAGCAGGGGAAATGCCAGACACTTATAAAACCATCACATCTCATGAGAACCCAATGACTATCAGGAGAATAGCATGGAGGAAAACCCCCCCACGATCCAATTACCTCCACCTAAAACTGAAGGTGAGATTTGTGTGAGGATACAAAGCCAAATCACATTATTCCACCCTTGGCCCATCCTAAATCTCATGTTGTTTCACATTGCAAAACCAATTATGCCTTCCCAACAGTCCCCCAAAATCTTAACTCATTTCTGCATTAACTCAAAAGTCCACAGCCCAAAGTCACATCTGAGACAAGGCAAGTCTCTCCCAACTATGAGCTTGTAAAATCAAATGCAAGTTAGTTACTTCCTAGATACAGTTGCGGGTACAGGCATTGGGTAAATACACCCATCCAAATGGGAGAAATTGGCCAAAACAAAGGGTCTACAGGCCCTATGCAAGTCCAAAATCCAATAGGTCAGTAATTAAATCTTAAAGTTTCTAAATGATCTCCTTTGACTCCATGTCCAAAATCCAGGTGATGCTGATGCAAAAGGTAGGCTCCCACAGCCTAGGGCAGCTCCACCCCTGTGGCTGTGCAGGGTACAGTCTCCCTTCTGGCTGCTTTCACAGGCTGGTGTTGAGTATCTGTGGCTTTTCCATGTGCACAGTGCTTAGGTCTACCGTTCTGGGCTCCAGAAGAGAGTGGGCCTCTTCTCAAAATTCTACATGGCAGTGTCCCAGTGGACACTCTGTCTGGAGGTTTCAATCCCAGATTTCCCTTCTCCACTGCCCTAGCAGCTATTCTCTAGGAGGGCCCCACCCCTGCAGTAAACTTCTGCCTAGACATCTGGATGTTTTTATACATGCTCTGAAATCTAGAGATTCCCAAGAGTCAATTCTTGGCTTCTGTGCACCTACAGGCTCAACAGCATGTGGAAGCTGCCAAAACTGCTTGCTCCTTTGAAGCAACAACCTGAGTTGAACCGTGGCCCCTTTTAGCCATTGCTAGAATGGCTGGGACACAGGGCACCAAGTCCCAAAAGATAACTCGATTATAATATTAATAATCCTATAAAATTCATAAAACAACAGACAGCACAACAAAATAATGGACAAAAATCCTGGATACCCACTTTGCAATAAACATACAAAATAACAATTCACATAGAAGATAATTAGTCATGAAAGAAATTATACTATGCTTCCACTGTACACCCATCAGAATATTTAAAATTAATCTTAGGATATAACAATATTCTGATTAGAAAATGGGGAATTGGAATTCTCCTGCACTGTTGGTAGGAATTTAAATGGATTCATATCCTGAAAATCATTTGGTAACATCTACTGATACATGTTTAAACTTGCCCTATAATGCATAAATTTAATTCCTAGACATATACCCTATAAAAATGAAAGCATGTATTCAAAAAAGACATACAAAAAAATTTTTACCAACATTGTTTATATTAGCCCTACATTGGAAAAAGTTCAAATAATTTTCAAAACTAGATTGGACCAAAAACTGTGATATAACCTCCCAGTAGAGTACTGCACAGCTAAAGGAAAGAACTGCTGATACATTCAGCAACATGAATGGATTTCACAGTATTCATGCTATGTAAAAGAAGGCAGATAGATGAGTATATTCTACAACATTATATTTTAAAATTCCAAAAACTGCACATTTGATATAAAATTGTAAAAGTTATGATAATAGTTCTATTTGGAGGAGCTCAAGAGTTTTGGTACTGTTGGGTATATTCTGTAACTTGAAATGGATGGTGGTTTACATGACTATAATATATACATGTAAAAGAGTCACTGAAATTTAAATTTAATGAAAGCCATTGTGTATTAACTGTATGTAAATCAAATGAGTTTTTTCTCATAATTATTACTCATATTTTTAATTCCCACAAACAAAATCAAAATTTGTTGAGGATGTTTCTTTAAATTTCCTAGAGCTGTGTTTTGTGTTTCAACATTAATTTTTTTTTTGTCTTT
This sequence comes from Cacajao melanocephalus, assembly GCA_963573385.1. NCBI lineage: Eukaryota > Metazoa > Chordata > Mammalia > Primates > Pitheciidae > Cacajao > Cacajao melanocephalus. The sequence continues at coordinate 31,821 of CAUYLG010035836.1, forward strand.
CTTAAATGATAAGGCTGCAGATTAGTTTTTCAGTGATTTTCCAATGCAATCTGTCATTATTATTATTTAACTATAGACCAGGAAATAAAAATCAAACTTCAAGCATAAAGTTACCAAAATTAAAGATCTCAGTACATATGCTTAAGCAAAGGTGGATTTTGGAAAGAATTCATAGTTGAAAATCTCTGAGACTGTCATCAAGCAACATACACAAAGTTCAAAGCACCTAGGGTTATTGCAAAAGTCCCACTCTTCATATGAAGACATTCTGGAGCAAGATATATTTGAAAAAGATAGTATTTGCAATTCTTAATGGCCAAATTTATAAGATGATTAAGATAGTATTAAGGGGTATCCATAATATATAAAGATACATTTCACATTTTTCAAAAGTTATACAAAATATTATTAAGATTAATATGCATTTTTCAAGATTATAATGTCATGCAATTTTTCTTCATAAACAACAGATTCTTCAACTTTTCTTCTCTTTGGAAAGGAATTTTGGAAGAGACAGTTTGAATTCTTCAGTCATATGCAAGGCAGACATGCCTTTGGATTTAGCAGCTAACAATGGAGTTAGCATCATTACATCCAGTTTCAAATGTCATTAATGTATTTAATGTAGTAGAAACAGTCCCTTTTATTGTAGAGATAAATAAAATACATAGTCAAACACAGTGTTCTTCAATTAAAGACATTAAGTTGGGTTACTTAAATTATGTCAAAAATTATCTTGTTTTCTGAAATCTAGGTTCTGAAAATATATTAATGAAAATTAAGTGTGTCAGATGAACAAGCAACTTTTTAGAAAAATATAAATTTTTACTAATCTGTAGCCTTATCAATAAAAATTAGGAAGAAAAGAAATACATTAATGTACTTCTGCTTGTTACTTAAAAAAATTGTTGAAACATTACATACAAAAGTGCTCCCAAAATTTAAACATCACACCCACAGACAAATTATCATAACAAAACTTGAAGTAACTACTTTTCTTCATAAGTTTTATCCTAATTTTTCATGAACAAATCACAACTCATTAGAGCAAAATATGAAGGATCCTCAAAGACAAATTATAGGTATTTGCCTAATCACATAGTGAAGAAGCAACATTTGTCTAGAAGCCACTAAGTATCTCGCTGTCACTGATTTAATACAAACGCCTATTCTATTAGGACCTTGCTGGCTAAAAATACTGTTATCTAAGGGAAAAAAAAGAATGCTAATTAAACTAGATCATGTGGAGATGCAATATTATCCAATGTATTGTTCATTTGCTTTCTTTTAGAATTTCTCTCTATAATTGTATATTAGATATATAATATGTTTAGCGATACAGTTTGTATTGTAAAATACATTCAAATGTATGTGCATGCACACAAACACACACCTATGTCCCTTCAGGCATTTTCAATTTTTTTCCCATTGGTAAATGAGGACTCAGTCACTTATTCAAATATTTTTTATTAGCATATACTATATGCCAAAGATCCTAGGCCTTTAGGATGCAGCAGTGAGCAAAAGACAAAATACCCTTTCCAAGCTGTATCTTAACCTAAGAAAACACTATGAGAGGTAATGCAGGGAGTTAATTATCCAAATTCCCATAGTTTTTATTCAGGATCCCATCACTTATCTTGTGGATTTTGTTTATAGACTTCATATCCAATCTTAACCTGATGTATACAAAAAAGCTAATTAATTAAAAATAACAAGATTAATAGGATATATTATATTACACATACTATATTCACATGTGGCAAACTGTGTATAAAATACTTTATTTCATCTTGAGTATAAAATCGTCATTTGTTTTTTTCATAAATGCATCCCTGGTAGTAATCCATAATTAAGAAACAGTATACAATTTATGTGTGATTTTAGATGTTCAAATTCTGTAACTATTTTCTTTGCCTTGTGGCATAAAATCAGATTTGAAATCATTTTCTTATTGATTATCTTCTGTGCTACTGTAGTAGAAACACATATTCTAATTAAACTTACATATTTCTATTGGCAAAATATATTCCTAAACCTTCACCAATACTCAGTTTAATCTTTTCAATGTTGCCATCTCTAGTATGACTATCTAATGTTTTAGTATGTGTAAAGAATAGTCCAAATGTCTGGCTTCTTAACATAATCTTCATGGAGGCATATTTAGTTTCCAAACTGCACCTAATCAATATGTACTTTTGGTGATTATGTTAGCCTAAAATATTAAAACTACTAAAACTGAGCCTAATTGTTAATTTTCACTTTAACATCTCTATTATAAAATAATGTGTGATCCTCTGTATACTTTTTTACTCTTAGTTTAATATGTGAATTAATATTCTTGTGAAAAGACAATAATGTTCATTTGAAAACTAACCTTATATTATTGCAATACATAATTTGTATTAGATAAAGTGTCATGAGAATCAGCAATGATTTAATAGAAAGAGCAGACTTCTTGCAATCACAAATCCCAAACTTGAACCCAAGTCCTAACACGTTACTTTGCTTAACCCTACTAAAACTTATGAAATCCAGTTTTCACCTTTAAAAAAATAGCTTTATAAAGAAAAAAAGAGAAGGGAGAGGGAGAGATAGTAGTTACCTGTAATACATAATATATTTTGTGTAAACTATAGTGACGAATAAGATACGTTAACATTGTATTTGAATTAATGGCAACTCACTGAGTAGCTCTAACTGCCATGAAAATACTATGATCTCAATGGAATATTTCTTCATTCAGCTTGACCTCTTTAATTATTAACATATTGTCAGGAAACATTAGATTTAAAAAAATGCATTCTGGGTGCTTTGGTAATTTTGTAGAAAATCTTTTTAATTTTATTGAAATAACCCTAAAATTTACATCGACTTGTGATGGTTCTCTCCAGTTCTGTGTGTTACGTCATGAAAAGATAAACACAAAGTAGTGCCTGAGGCCCTCACATTTCTAATTAAAGAAATATTTCATTAATTTATACCAAAAAATTATTATTTTAAACAGTGAGGAAAGGTATACAGCATAAATTATATAAAAACTGAAAAAAATATTTCTTATTTTACTTTATGAAATTCAGCAAATTCACATACACTGGTTTTTCTAATTATTTACTAAGTTATATTTAAAAACAGAACCAAAAGTTGGATTAAGTTTGAATTTCTAATAATTAAAAAAGCATATTTGATGATCTGCTATTTTTTAGGCACTATTGTGTTTTGGGTGTAATGAGTTGAGACATAAGGGCCTTGGTATGAGCTCAGACTATTTTTACGTGGAAAAAATATGAACCATTAGGTGCCAAAGAAATGATTGAGATAGACATTCTCCAGGTAGGACCCCAATAATCCTGCCTCTTGGTATTGATGGCCTTGTGTAGGTCCCTTTCTCACTGTATCACACTTGTTTTTCTAATTAATCAATAGACTTAAAGTGATAGCGTGTCACTTCTGACATTAGGTTCTGACAGATACTGTAGTTTCTGTCTTGTTTACTCTCATTCTTGGATTTTTCTCATACTAGGGGAAGCCAGCTACCAGGCTTTGAGCAAAGCCATATGATTGGGGACTGAAATCTGCTGTCAACAGCCATAGGAGTGGAGCTTTCGACGGAGTGAAATGCTAGACAAGCCAGAACCATTAAGCTAATCTGTTTTTGGATTTCTGGCCCTCAGAAACTGTATGAGATAATAAATGTTTGTTGTTTTAAGCTGTTAATTTTAGTTTTAAATTATTATTTAACAGTAACACATCACAAATAAAACGGTATTTGGAAACAAATAAACATTAGCCATGGAACCACACAATAAATGATACAATGGTATAATTCTTCCCTACTAGGATATGTTTATACTCCTGTATAGATATCTACTATGTTAGGGTTCTGAAAATTCTCTCATTCTTGTTTAAGTAAGTTATAAAACTTACATATTGCAAGATCATTTGTCCAAGGCTAATTCTCTGCAGGCTTGCTTTTTAGATGAGAAATTAGCCTGTTGCAAAGCTCCATAGAAAATGACTAAGACTCAGTTTTTAAGGCAATAATTTCTCAGTCAATTAGACTCCTTAAACTCCAGCCTATTTTGATACCAGAAAAGAGATCTTGCTTCACCAACAATAAATGCTGATCCACTCAATACTGCCACCAACATGAAACATTATATAATTAAATTGCAAGTCTTTCCCCCTTGACTCTTGACTACAGAAGGGAAGAGACAGTTGTTCCTTACAACTCAGCTGGCAGGAAGAGAGTGAAGCCATGAATTCACCATATTACATTTGTATTAACATCCTGGACTCTGATAAAGGAAAAGAGGGCCTGATACTTTCTTAATCATGTATCTTAAAAGCCCTGTTGTCTAAAGATTGGATTCCTTTTCCTAGTGTCTAAGTAACTTCTGATAGATTTTTAGGCATCTTTCTAAAAGGCAATGGGCATATTTCCATTCTAACCATGAGATAATAGTATAAATTAATCTGGGAAAAAATACATAAACATTGTTTTCACATTTTGTACAACAGAGAAGAATAACTGTGAATCTAAGAATATAAATATATACAAGATGACACCATCATCCCAGCTTCTAAGTGAGGCAATTTCCAGAGTGTAGCCCAGGAATGAGAAAGCCAAATAAAGCTTGAGTTTGGGAAGGCTAAGAGAGCTGGAGTACGAATGGCAGAGTAACAGAGATGTGGAGCTACACAGAAAAAAACTTCCAGAAACTGGCACGGGGGCAACCTTAAATCATAAGCCTAGTAAACACATGGCTAGGGTGAAAATCCATTAAGTCCTGGCAAAGACCATCTTGAAGGGAAAAAAAAAATTATTTTGTAGCTATCAACTTAAAAAATTTCCAAAGCAAATAAATGGCAAGGGTTAATTTAAATTCTCATGCTCCATAATTGAGAAACCATGATAAATTAAAGGGTCTTTTGGTAGCAATCCCAGAAATATAATACCATAGTAATGGGCATTGTGTTCTAGGATAAAAACTCCTCTAAACCTTTCCCCTCTGCCCACCCAAAAGATAAACACAGTAAAATAATAAATAATAAAGCCAATCCAAAAGTGACTTATCTATCTTCAGAGACAAAGACCAATATTCTTGAAAGGAGTACAGATAATTAGACAAAACTGAAATTTGTAACTGCCAGTCTCCAATAAAAAATTAATACATGTGGCCGGCTGTGGTGGCTCACCCCTGTAATACCAGCACTGTGGGAGGCCGAGGCAGGTGCATAATGAGGTCAGGAGTTTGAGACCAGCCTGGCCAATATGGTGAAACCCCGTGACTACTAAAAAGATGCAAACATTAGCCAGGTGGGGTGGTGCATGCCTGTAGTCCCAACTACTCTGTAGGCTGAGGTAGGAGAATTGCTGGAAGCCAGGAGGCAAGGCTCCAGTGAGCCAAGATCGCACTGCTGTACTCCAGCCTATGCAACAGAGCGAGACTCCATCTCAAAGAGAAAAAAAAGAGAGAGAGAGAGAGAGAGAGAGAGAGAGAGAGAAATTAATACATATGTGACGAAACAGAAAAATATGACCAAGGAAAAATGTCAGTCAATACAAGAAGGCAAAAAAGTAGCCAAATGAGGTGGCATGTAGTAGTCTCAGCCACTGTGGAGACTAAGGTAGAATTGTTTGAGGCAGGAAAGCAGAGGTTGCAGTGAGCCAAGATTATGCCATTGCACCACTCCAGCCTGGGTGACAGGAGTGAAACCCTGACTCAAAAAAGAAAAAAAAAAAAAAAAAAGCAGTCACAGAAATGAAAGAGATGATAAAATTAACAAATATATTATAAAAGCTCTTGCTCTTATAAATATGTTAAATGATGAACTATTTAAAGATAAATGTGAACATAATGAGGACAGGAATGAAAGATAAATTTAAAAATGCAACTACACTCTTGAAGATAAAAAAACGTAACATTTGGTTTAGACATTTCACTGACATAAATTAACAGTGCATTGGAGATTTTTGAGAAAACATCAATGAAATTGAGTAAATAACAATATAATAAAAAATAAGCCCCATAAGATAAAAGACTGACGTAAAAAGAACATAGACACAAAGATTTAAGGTACTATACAAGCAATGCAGCATATGTGCAATTGGCGTCCAAAGAATAACATGTCATTAAAATGTATTTGAGGACAGAACGTTTCTAAATATTAATAAAAACTGTAAACAAGCAATCCAAAATGCTAGAATAGCAAATCTCAAACATGATAGAGCCAAATAATACTACAAATCAGCACATCAAAATAAAATTCCTCAAAACTAATTATTTAAAAGATATTTATAGCACCAAGTATAAAAAACACATTATTTCCAGAAAAATAAAAATAATAATGACAGAATATTTATTAAAATCTATTTAATCTAGATGACAATAAAGCAATATCTAAAAATGCTGAGGGGGAAGAAAATCAATATAAAATTTTAGACTCATTGAAATGTCTACCAAAATTAAGACAAAATCAAGCCTTTTGTCAGACAACAAAAGCTGAGCAGATCTACTGTCAGTAGAAATGCACTAAAAAAAATAATAAAGTACTTAAAATCCCCTTGGATCCACAAAACAGAGTAAAGAACTCCAAAATAGTAAATTAGTCAACACACAGGTAAAGATATAAAACCTTTTTTTTTAAATTAAATATTATTTAAAGGCAATTATTTAAAGCAAATTTATTACAATGTTTTGTGAGATGTATAACAATTGTAGAGCTAAAATGAGGACAAAAATAGCATAAAGAAATGGAGAGTTAGGTAGAAGTTCAGTGGTATAAGCATCTTATATTTTATTAAGTAATAAAATATTGTTTAAAAGTAGATTGTTATTAGTTAAGTAATTATAAGTTATTATAGAACAAAAATTACCAAAATGGAGTCACAAAATAATAAAATACAGGAATAGACTTTTAACAATTAAATTAGTTATATCCATATACTTAATTTTTACTACAAATAATACACTATGTCTTGACTGCTTACCATTGAATTCTTTCAAATTTAAATGGAATACTATGTATAACATTGTCTATACATAAACTATTTCAACTAATATTGGAGAAAGATACACTTTCCATTTTTTAAGGTCAGAATTACACTAATACTAAAAACTAAATAAATATATTACAAACGAGAAAATTATAATTGGATATTAAATATAAACATCAGTCAAATTCTTAAAAAATATGTAATTGAATCAAAATCAACACATAAAATAATAACACATTATCAATAAGTAGAATTTATGACAAGCACACAAGGTTGGTTTAACATTTTCAGTACCAATCAATTATATTTACTATATTAACAGAACAAAAAGAAAGTATGATTACTTCAATAGGTGGTAAAAAGATTTTTCAAAAAGCTCAGCATAAATTTCATAATAGAAATCCTCAGCAAGCAATTAAGGAAAAGAAAATTCCATAACCTAATGAGTGCATGGTTGTGATAAACTAACTGGAAACATCGTAATTAATAATGAAATACTCGATTTCTTTCTAAGATTTAGGATAATCGCTTCCATTCTTTCTAAGATTTAGGATAATCGCTTCCAACCCTACTTGATGTCATAACATAATTAAATGGTAAAAAATTATACACATGGAAAAAAATAAGTTCACTTTATTCACACAAACCATGAGTACATATGTAGAAAATCCTACATAATCTATGAAAATAGTGCTATGAAAACTAGTTATATGCTAGCAGTATATAGTATATAGCAATACTGCTACATACTAACAATAAATAATGATGAAATAAGAATATACCATTTAACATATCCAAATTGTGATAAACAAACTACACACAGAACCTGTATACTGAAAACTATAAAACATTGCAGAGAATTAAAGAAACCGAAATAAATGGAGCAGAATTAGATGTTTATGCATGAGAAGACATTGTCAAGATGTCAGCTGTCAAAATCCTAAAAATTACAACTATAAATTTATTGGAGTCTCAATCAACATCCCATCAAGCATTTTGTACAACATGTCATTACAAAATTTATATTGACATGCAAATGAGTAAAATAGCTAAAACAATTTTGAAAAAAAAGACAAAAGTTAGAAAAATAACATTAATTTTAAAATGTATCTTAGACATTTGTATTGACAAGTATACCTTTGCATAAGGATAAACAAATAGATCAATGAAAAATAATAGAGAATTTAGAAACAGACAACACACAAGGTCAAAGTGATATGTGCAACCTTGTGAAAAGGTTATTTAGTGAAAAGAAATCATCTAGAAAAACCTAAGATGCACAAGAAAAAATATTAGACTTTACCAATATCTCATTTCATGTATGAAATTAAGTCAACAGGATCATAGGCCTAATTTAAAAGCAAAAATATTAAAATTTCTAGAGGATAACATAGGATTAATGTTTATAATACTAAAGTAGGCAAAGATTTCTTAGGTTACTAAAATTACAAATCATAAATTAACAAGTTTGAATTAATCAATAGTTAAAATCTGATGAAAATTATGGTTAAGAAAATGAAAAACTAATCCACAGACTGAGAGAAACTGTATTATATCTGTCATAGAACATACATCCAGTTTGTATAAAAATTTCTTATAAATCAATGAGACAACCAACACAACAAATTGGGGAAAATATTTAAGCAAGCATTTACCAAAAGAAGATAAATGACCAACAAGCATATAAAAAGAAGATGAACATAATCAGAGCAATCTAAGACTACAATGAGATATCACAATGAACCATAAGAATGAGTGAATTTAAAGAATGACAATACCAAGTGTTTGTGAGGATATGACTCATCTACAACTCATATATACATATAATTGAGTTTTAGATTTTGGGGTATATGTGAAGAATATGTAGGACTGTTGCATAAGTACATACATGGCAATGTGGTTTGATGCCAGATATAGGTGATGGGGAGGAAGGCAGCATACAACTCTTATACATTGCTATTGAGAACATGAAATATCATTGTAAATTTGGCAATCAGTTTATCTGTTTCTTGAAAAGTTAAACATTCACTCATCATATAGTCTATCCATTCTACTCTTAGGTATTTACTAAAGAGAAGCCAACAGGCATGTCTTCTCAAAGAAATGCCCACAAAAGTTTACACCAGCTTTGCTGGTAAAAGCCAAAATCTAGAAGTAACTCATATATCCATCATCGGATCAACAGATAAACTAAGTGGGATGTCGGGGATGGCATGGATTGTATATAATATGATCCCAAACAACAGAATCAGAAGTAAAAAGAAGAAACGAATATTTACAACAACACGGATGAATCATTTTTAAAAAGCAGAACGCAAAGTGTCATTCTCAAAAGAGCACAGTATATGACTTCATTTACAAGTAATTCTAGAAAAGTCAATCAAATCTGTAGATACATAAAGTAGAACACAGGGCTGAAGGAAGAGATTGGGAAAGAAATTGTGCCAATATTATTTTCGTTGACTGTGATGATGAGTACGACAGTGGATCAATTTGACAAAACTCAACTCATGGAATGGTTGCATTTTGTTTTATGTGTAATTTATAATTGAACAAAGTGGATTCAAATAGGCAGCAGGCAACGTGGGACCTGTGCATTAACTGAGGTAAACAGCAGAGTATAAGCAGAAAATAATATGATTGAAAGAAATATAAATTTTCTAATTTATAAATGTTATTTTTTTTTTGCCACAGCACCATTTCTTAATGGCCCACTACTTTAATTTCCATCTCTGACACTTCTAATTTTTGTTCTAGTTATTCCAAGGAAAGAACTCAAAGAGCCATGCATTCAAATTTAGTTGCTCCTAATATATGCAATTAACTTAAGTGTCTATCAGTGTATGAATGGATAAAGAAAATGTGGATTACATGGAAATTAAATAACTTGCCCCTGAATGATTTTTGGGTGAACAACAAAATTAAGGCAGATTTTAAAAAAATTATTTGAAATTAATGAAAAGAGAGACATAACACACCAAAATCTCTGGGATACAGAGATAAAGTATTAAGAGAAAAGTGTCTAGAACTAAACACCTACATCAAGAACTTATAAAATATTCCAGATTAACAACCTAACATTGCACCTAGAAGAACTAGAAAAATAAGAATGAGCTAACTCCAAAACTAGCAGGAGAAGAGTAATAACTAAAATCACAACAGAAATTAATGAACTTGAGATGCAAAAATCCAGACAAAAGATAAAATCCAGAGTTGGTACTCTGAAAGGATTAAAAAGACTGATACGCTGCTAGCTAGATTAGCAAATTAAAAAAGACAGAAGATGCAAATAAACACAATCAGAAAAGATGACTGATCCCACAGAAATTTTAAAAAAAAACAAAACAAAACCTTCAGAAACTGTTATGGACACCTTTGTAAATACAAACTATAAAATCTAGAGAAGATTAAGGAATAATATGAGACCCTAAACAGATGAACAACAAACTCTAATACTAAATCATTAATTTCAAAAAACTACCAAATAAAAAAAGCACTGGACCAGATGGATTCATAGGCAAATTCTACCACATGTACAAAGAAAAGCCAATACCAACCCTAATCAAACTATTCCAAAAAAATTAAGAAGGGACTCCTCCCTAACCATTCTATGAAGCCAGCATCATCCTGATGCCAAACTCTGGTGGAGCTACAACAACAAAAAAACAAAACATCAGACCAATATCTCTAATGAATAGAGATACAAAAATTCTCAACAAAATACTAGCAAACTGAATTCACTAGTACATCAAAAAGTTAACTCATCATGATCAAGTAGGCAGCATTCCCTCTGAGAACTGGAACAAGACATGGATGCCCACTCTCACCACTTCCATTCAACACAGTATTAGATATCCTAGCCAGAGTCATTAGGGAAAAGAAAAAAATATATAAAAACCATCTAAATAAAGAAAGAAGTAAAACTACCTCCACTGATGATATGATTCTCTACTTAGCCTAAAGACTCCAACAAAAGGCTCACAAACCTGATGAACAACTTCAGCAAAGGTTCAGAATATGAAATCAATGACTAAAAATCAGTAGCATTTTAATACATCAATAATATTCAAAGTGAAAGCCAAATAAACTCAGTCCTATTTACAATAGCCACACACACCAAAAAAAATAAAAATAAAATATCTGAGACACATCTAACCAAAAAGGGGAAAGAACTCTACAAAAAGAACTTCAAATCATTGATGAAAGCAATCACAGAGGATACAAACAAATGGAAAAACATTTTATGTTCACGTATTGGAAGATCAAAATAATTAAAATGGCAATACCACCCAAAGATATTTACAATTTTTTTTATTTTTTATTAGTAGTTTTTTTTTTTTAATCAAACTACTAATACCATTTTACCCAAAACTAGTAAAAACTATTCTAAATTCATATGGAACCAAAAGACCCTGAATAGCCAAAACAATCCTAAGAGAAAAAAAAAACAACGCAAACCCAGAATCATGACATAACCTGACTTCGAACTATGCTATAAGGTTACAGTAAACAAAACAGCATGGTACTGTTACAAAAACATATGCATAAACTGATAGAACAGAATAGAGAACCAAGAAATAAAGCTAAACACCTACAAGCATCTGATCTTCAACAATGTTGACAAAAATAAGCAATAGGGAAAGGACTCCCTATTCAGTAAATGATGCTAAGATAACTGGCTATTCACATCCAGAATACTGAAACTGGACTCCTGTATACAAAAATTAAGTCAAGATGAATTCAAGATTTAAATGTAAGATCTGAAACTATAAAAATATTAGAAGAAAAATTAGGACATATTCTTCTTTGCGTAAGAATTCTTTCACTAAACCTTGGCAAAGAATTTAAGGGCAAATCCTCAAAAGCAATTGCAAGAAAAACAAAAACTGACAAGTGAGACCTAATTAAACTCAAGAGCTTCATCTTATCAACAGAATCAACAGACAACTTACGGAATGGGAGAAAATAGTCACAAAATATGCATCCAACAAAAGCCTAATATCCACAATTTGTAACGCACTTAAACATTGACTCAAGATACAAAAATTAACTCAAGATAGATTCAAGATTTAATTAATTAATTAATTTAATTAATTAATTTTACATTAAATGTAAGATCTGAAACTATAAAAATCCTAGAAGAAAAATCTAGTAAATAGTCTTCTTTGCATAAGAATTCTTTGCCTAAGCCTTGGCAAAGAATCTAAGGCCAAGTCCTCAAAAGCAATTGCAAGAAAAACAAAAATTGACAAGTGAGACCTAATTAAACTAAAGAGCTTCATCGTATCAACAGAGTAAACAAACAACCTACAGAATGGGAGAAAATAGTCACAAACTATGCATCCAACAAAAACCTATGCATCCAACAAAAGCCATTATAGATTATATCTATTATATCCATAATCTATAATGCACATAAACAACAAGCAAAAACCAAATATCTCATTAAAAAGTGGGCAAAGAACATGAACAGAAGGTTCTCAAAAATGACATAAAATTAGCCAATAAACCTTAAGAAATTCTTATCATCACAAAAAAATCAGAGAAATGCAAATCAAAACCACAATGAGATCCTAACCAGTTCCTCTAGTTTGTTATTATTATAAAATGTATTAACAAGTTGAAGTCACTTTGAAAGGTTATATATTCTTAGGTTAAATAAAAAAATATTTATTGAGTTGTACATTCGCTTTTTAAGCAATGACCTTTCTTTCTCTTAAAGAACTTCTTATAGTAATTAGTTAACCCTCTCCAATGAAAGAGCAAAATTTCCAAGTCAATTATAGTACAAATCCTAATACTCATAACACATGAGTGATTTTGTAGATGAGTACCTAATTATTTCTTAGTCTCCTGGTTTCAGGAGATTCTCTTAATGTTTTAATTGAGTAATTTTTCCCTTATTGTATATAAAAAACTAAACAGTTTCCTGCAGGTCTAGATCAAAACTATTTTAAAATGATTATATAAATAAATCAACATGAGACAATGGCTATTGAAGAATTTCAGTTACATATTCAAATTGTGTGGATTTATTTTGATTAAATTATGATTTGCTTTATAAACAGATTCACAGATTTCTTTCTAAATCAGGCTGCCCTAAGACACTTAAAATTTGCTTTTATGCATACAATGTGGCAAGTTATCATCTACAATTTAAAAACCACAAACATGATTTAAATAGAACACTAAAGGATACAAAGCATTTTTTTTCCCATTTCATGTGTCTTTCACAAGGATAATATTAGGCTGGTATTATTACAATTGTCATTTTATACATGAGGAAACGGACAGTCAAGAAGATTAAACATATTAACCAAAGTTAGGAATTTAATTTACGCAAACAAGTCTGAATTTAAATTTTGTGTCATTATCAAACTTTTATGCTAATAAAAATTCTCATTCTTAGAAAAACTAAGTTACTCTCTATTCCCTCCATGAACTGATAACTTACAGACTTTTTCAGCCTTTCTTTTTAAGTTTAAGGGTTAGTTTGAACTAAAAGATATTTCATGCTAAATATTATAAAAATATCAAATTATAATAAATTTGTTCAAACACAAATAAGCTCCAGTAGGCTTTCTACTGATATTAAAATTGTGATACCTGTATCCATAGGTTGGGCAGGGTGGGGTAAGGTTGGAAGGGTGAGAAGTACATATACTTATAGAACAAAAACAAAAAATTAATAAAACCTTTTCCAACAACAGTGTTCTTGATGTTTAATAGAATATACACAATAGATTAGATTTTCATTTATTTTATTTGATTTTCATAAAAGTCCTGTGAAATAAGTAAAGCATATATACAATTTTATTGAAAAGAAAGCGGATAGACTGGGAAGTAAAATGACTTACTTATGAACATAAATGTACAAAGTTATATATTGAAGCATAAGGGCAAAAAAAGCCTGTTTTGACAAACTGTATAATTTATTTAGAGAATATACAGTCCAAAAACAGTAACTCCTGAACAACAATTTAGAAAAAATTACTAAACTACTTTTCAAGTTATACAGAAATATACAAATAGGTAGATGAAACTCTATCAAGATTATACCGGCTAATTCATACAAGTGTAGAAAATGCATTCACATTTATAATAATTAAATCATATTTATGTAGGTATAGGTACTACTAAATAATGAGGAAAAAATGAGCCATTCAGTAATTTGTACTGAAATAACTAGTTTTCCCTCTCTGTATGACTGTGTGTGTGTATGTGAGTGTGTGTATATATATATACATATATATATATACACACACATACAAGTTTAGTGTATATACATGTACTTAACTCCAATAAATATACATGTACTTAACTCCAATAAAAAATATCAACTTCACATGAATTTTAAATTAAAATTGAAAGACAAAAGTGTAAAAATATATGTTAAGTAAAAATATAAGCTTCTATGATTTGGGGAACGAAACCATTATTATACAGGATATTAATATTTGTTCACAAGATAAGGAAAAGATTAATAGACTCAACTACATTAAAATTAGAGTTTTCTGTTAATCAAAAAGCACTATAAAATGAAAAGGTAAGCTAGAAGCTGAAATAATTTGTTTGTAATACATATTAATTCAAGGATTGATATTCACAACTTGAAAAGAAGCTTCTAAAATTTAGTTATAAAAAGGCAAATAATAAAAAGAAAAGGGCTAAAGACATGAGTAGCTATTTCACAGAATAATATATTAAACATGAAAAGATACTCAAGGCTTATTAGTAATTAGGGACATGCAAATTAAAACTACATTGAAGCATTATCACACCATTTGGTTAACTTAAAAATAAACTGATAATATCAAGTGATGTAGAGGATGTAGAACTTTGAAAATTCTCATTAACTGATAGTCGGTACATTAGTTCATGAAATCTATTTTTATTCGCTTACTGAATTTAAAGATTTGTGCTTCCTAAAATCCAGAAATTATACCACAGATATGCACCCTAGAGATATGCTTACACATGTACACCAAGAAACATAAATGATATTTATAGCAGCTCTGTAACAGACATTACCTAAAAATACCCCAAATATACATCAGAAAGATAATGAGTACCATATTATGTACCATGTTTACACAATAAAATACTATTCTGCAATGAAAATAAATGGTCTATAAACAAGGTATAAAATGCATAAAACTAGAAAAATATCAGTGCTTAACAATAGAAAAAATCACATTAGTCCAAATACAAATGATTCTATTTATATAAATGTTTAAGAGATACAATTATGTTTTAAGAATATATATTGAAAGCCTTTGCTCTAAGAACTGGAACAAGACAAGATCCCTAATTTCACTACTCCTATTCAACATAGTACTGGAAGATCTAGCCAGAGTGATCTAGCAAGAAAAAGAAATAAAAGGCATCCAAACTGAAAAAGAAGTTAAATTGTCCCTCTTTGTTGATAATATAACTTTACATCTAGAAAAGCCTAAAGACTTTACAAAAAACTACTACATTTGATACATGAATTTAGTAAAGTTGCTGGATACAAAATCAACATGCAAAAATTAGTAGCATTTATGTACACCTAGAATGATCAACCTAAGGAAAACAATAAGAATAGGATTTACAATGGCTATAAAAAAAATCTAGGAATAAATTTAACCAAGGAGGTGAAAGATCTCTACAAGGAAAACTAAAAAACACTGATGAAAATGTGGAAGATGACACAAAAAAATGAAAACACATCTCACACTTATGGATTGTAAGAATTAATATCATGAAAATGATCATACTGCCAAAGAAATCTAGAGATTCAATGAACTCTCTGTCAAATTACCAATGTCACTCTTCACAGCATTAGAAATAACAATCCTAAAATTTTTTATGAAGCATCCAGAAAAACTCCAAATGGCCAAAGCAATCCTAAGCAAAAAGAATACAGTTGGAGGCATCATATTACCTGATTTCAAAACATATTACATGGCTGTAATAACCAAAACAGCATGGTATTTGTATAAAAATATACACATAGACCAATGGACTAGACAACCCAGGAAGAAAGCCACATATCTATAACCAACTGATATTTGACAAAGATAACAATAACTCACATTGGGAAAAGTACATCTTCAATAAACAGTGCTGGAAAATTGGCTAATCATATGCTGAAGAATGAAACTGAACACCTATCTCTCAATATAAAGAAAAATCAACTCAAAATAGATTAAATACTTAAACATAAGATAAAAACTATAAAAATGCTAGAATAAAACATAAGTAAGAGTCTCCTGGACACTAGTCTAGGCAAATAATTTATAACTAAGGCCTCAAAAACACAAACAACAAAAACAAAAATAGAAAAATGAGATTTAACTTAACTAAAAAAACATGACATAAGAAATTATCAACAGAGTGAAGAGACAACCTGTTAAATGGAAGAAACTATTTGCAAACTACTTATCCAACAATGAAACAATATCCAGAACACATAAGGAACTCTGTAGGGAACAAGCCCCCACATCACCCATGGGTACCCCAAGTTCGGTGGCGTCAAATGATTGAGAAAAAGACAGACTAAGAGAGAAACTGGGACCAGGGGCCATCACTTATTACTGGAGGAGACAGTGAAGACCCTGAACTCTGATCATCCACACTATTTATTGGTTACAATCACTTTGATCTATAGGGTAGGGGTGGAGTGATGGTGTGGAGAGGGTAACATGATGGTGGAATGAATCAGTGAGCCAAAACTGAATCAGTGAGCCAGAACTGGTGTGTCATTCTAAAGATCGATTACAGTGGCAGTTTGGGAGTTTCACAAAACAAGAACATGTGGTTATCTTTAACTTATTATCTATGTGCAACTGGTGGAACACGGGCCTTACAAGGAGCCTGCAAGTCTGGCTACATCATAGTGCTACGAAGGGGTTTCACATCCTTGAGCACAATGTGTATAGTAACAGAGCCTAGGTCACCCTGCACCAGAACATGAGGCATGGAGAGGCCTTTCTCCCCAGAGGCCTCCTGCAGCCTTCTGCAGTTTATTGTTCCTGATTTCTTTTATACATATAACCAGTTTATGTAGGCATTCTATAAGTCCTTTCTCCTTTGCTGCTTCTCCCAACAAACTCATACAACAGGAAAAAATAAATAAGTAATCTGATTAAAAATGGGCAAAGGACATAAATAGACATTTTTATAAAAAGGACATACAAATGGCCAAGAAGTATATGAATAAATGTTCAATATCACTAAATATTAGAAAAATACATATTAAAACTAAGGGAAATATCCTCTTACCCCAGTCAGAATAACTATCATTATAAAAACAAAAAATAACACATGTGGATGAGGATGTGAAGAGAAAGAAATTCTTATACACTGTTAGTAGAATGTAAACTAGCACAACCACTATGGAAAACAGTATGAAGATTTTTCAAAAAAACAAAAACAGAATTATTATTTGATTCAGCAATTTTTCTACTATCTACACAAAGGAAAAGAAATCAATATATCAAAGGATACCTGCACTCATATATTTATTGTATCACTATTCACAATACTAAGAATATGGAAGCCATCTGAGTACCCATCAACAGATAGATAGATAAAGAAAATGTGGTATATATACATAATGGAATATGATTTGCCCATACAAAAGAAGGAAAACACTTTTTTTGCAGCAACATGGATGGAACTGGAGATCATTTTCTTAAGTGAAATAAGCCAGATCCAAAAAAAAATATATTGCATGTTTTCATTTACATGTGGGAGCTAAGAAATTTGATCACATGGAGGTAAAAAGTGTAAAGATAGATAACAGACACAGAGAAAGGTGAGTGGGGGAGGGAGCGGATGAAGAGAAGTAAGTAAAAGGCAGAAACATGGTTAGATAGAATGAATAAGTTTAAGGTTTGATAACAGAGAAGGGTGGACCACAGTTAATAAAAATACATTGTGCTTCAGTGATAGACATCCTAAAAACACTGACCTGATCAATGTACATTTTATATATATGTAACAAAATCTCACATGTACCCTATAAATTTGTATAAATAAAAAATATATATGTAATTATCTACCATCTATCTATAGAATAATACAAAATCATTGCCATAGTTAACTTTGGGTTATAGAGAGAGACAGGGCTCTGGTGGGAAAAGAACCACGTTGACCTTGTGAGGTGCTAATTAAGTTCTATTTCTTAAATTGAATAATAGATTCTTGGGTATTCACTTCCTATAAGTCTTTATACATACATATATATATATATATATATATATATATATATATATAATATCTTTAAAGTGGTTTTATGGTAAAACATAGTTCTAAAACATAGTTCTAAAATACATACATATATATATATGTGTGTGTGTGTGTGTGTGTGTGTGTGTGTGTATGTATGTATTTTAGAACTATGTTTTACCATAAAACCACTTCAAA
>CAUYLG010035837.1:0-54858 GCA_963573385.1 Cacajao melanocephalus
GAACTAGTTTACACTCCAACAGGGTAAAAGTGTTCCTATTTCTCCACACCCTCCCAGCATCTGTTGTCTCCTGATTTTTTAATGATCACCATTCTCACTGGCGTGAGGTGGTATCTCAATATGGTTTTGATTACATTTCTCTAATAATCAGTGATGATGAGCATTTTTTCATATGCTTGTTGACCTCATATATGTCTTCTTTTGAAAAGCGTCTGTTAATATCCTTCTCCCACTTTTGGAAGGGTTTGTTTTTACTTGTAAATCTGTTTTAGTTCTTTGTAGATTCTGGATATTAGCCCTTGTCAGATGGGTAGATTGCAAAAATTTTTTCCCATTCTGTCCAGTTTCAGTTTTTTGCATATGACTAGCCAGTTTTCCAACACCACTGATTAAACAGAGAATCCTTTCCCCATTGCTTGTTTTTGTCAGGTTTGTCAAAGATCAGATGGTTGTAAATGTGTGGTGTTATTTCTGAGATCATTATGTTAAGTGAAATAAGCCAGCACAAAAAGACAATTTCACATGCTTTTACTCATCTGTGGGAGCTAAAGATTAAAACAGTTGAACTCATGGCGATAGAGAGTAGAATGATTGTTGATACCCATCCCAGAGGCTAGGAAGTGCAGTTCGGGGGAAGGAATGGTTAATGGACATAAAAACATAGATAGAATAAATACCGTCTATTATTTGATAGCACAACAGGGTGATTATAGTCAATAATAATCTATTGTACACTTTAAAGTAGCTGAAGGAGTGGAATTGCAATGTTCTTAATATGAAGAAATGATAAATGTTTGAGGCAATGGATACCCCATTTACCCTGAAGTGGGTATTACACATTGTATGCCTGTATCAAAACTCACATATATTTCATAAATATATTTACCACGTACACATAAAAATAGAAATTTTTAAAAAATAAAACATATTAATGTTTCTAGACTGCAAGAGAATATTTTAAATATGTAAATACCAGTGTAGACTTCATACCTGGCTTTTGCTAAAAAACTGTCATTACTAAAGTTTCTCTATATTTATGGAGGTATAAAAGATATTTCAAAAACTAAGGTAGAAAGATATTTTAAAACCGAACTTAGAAGTTGATTTGAAATGTTTTAATTTCTCAAATTAAAAGAGACCTTCAAATATTGAAAAGAAAATATATAATACACCAATATTTGCAAAGATGTGAATATTATTACAACCTTTTATTCCATTTTATGTTGTACTATATTACAAAAACAACAAATGAGACTTTCTCATGCTGAAAAGACAAAGGTTTTTGTGACAGGTCCTCTGCCCAGGACTCTGACAGAAGTCTCAGATTGTAGGCAAGAGGAGACAGGATGACTGGGCCTGAGAACCAAATGAGTAAAAAATACATGCTATCTTCAGAATTACATTTGAAATCTCAACCAACCACTGTCCTTAGATGGAGCTCACACTCCCTTCCCATAAAATGTGGTAATTCTTTAGAAAAAAAAATAGTGGACTTGCCTTTCTGAAAGTCATAGCTGGCCAAATACAATCAAATTTAACGGAATCTTTGCTATGTGTTTGTAAAGGAGACAAGATAGGAGTAGTGTAGAGAGAAATACACAACTCAGGCTGGAGTAAAAGTGAATAAAATATTTGAATATAAAATGTTAAAATCACTCATGTTTCTAAAATTTGCAAAATTAAGCAATTGTCTCAATTTCAGTTATTTTCTGCCTAGTGAAAATACAGATGATTTCTGAGTTTTCTATTGGATTTTTCTTCCTATGTCTCTGTTTTCAACCTGAAAAGACACTATTTGACAAAATGGTTAAAAATCTACGTAATAAGTATGCTCATTAAATAAATGTTTAAGGAAAAAGTGTAATATGATTTTTTTTAGTTGGGCGGGGAGAAATTCAGTTTATTTAATGTGTTTCTTAGTAAGGGAATCGTGGGGAAGAACAAAGTGGGTTCTGGGACTCAGTGGTTTGGGGGAGGCTCAGGCTTCCCAGAATCCCTTGTCCCTCCCCACTTCGGGCACTTAGGGGCAGGGCTAGGGAGTGAGAGGGATCAGGCAGGGCATGCTTGGTTAAAACTAACAAGCAGACAGAAGGCACTAGCGGGTCATATCTCAGGTCAGGGAGAGGGAGGGCGTGGGCCAGGCCCCAGGTAACACCAGGGGCTCCTCGGCAACCAGGCTTGGCCTCTAGTCCTTTCCCTTCCCTTTCTTGGCTTTGACCTTGGCTTTGGTCTTGCGGGGGTGCAGGGTTTGGTCACGTGGATGGTCTCCTGGCAGTGGGCATTGTAGGTCGCCTTCTTCAGGGTGCCCTGGCGGACTTTGGTGCCGGTGCCCCCATCACACGCACCCCAGTTCTCAAACTTGTGCTTGCAGTCGGCTCCAAACTCCTTCTTCCAGTTGCAGGGGATCCTGCACCAGATGCGCTGGGTCTGGGCCCCGCAGCTGCCCCCGCGGAAACCCACGCCGCAATCCTTGCTGCTGGGGGTGCAGGGCCCCCAGGCCCACTCCTCCGCACACTGGGTCCCTGGGCTGCCCTTCTTCACCTTGTCTTTCTTTTTGGCCACCGCGGAGGTGAGCGCCAACAGGGCAAGGAGGTAGGGGAGGAGGAAGCCTCGGTGCTGCATCTCGCTCGCTGCCTGCGCTGCTTCGTTCCCTCCCGCGCAAGGCCCTGTGATATGATTTTTATAAGGAAAAAGTGCCTACTATTGCACATTCAGTGAGAAATTAAGTAGAATTTTAGATAAAAATTATATTGTTAAGATTGGTATAAAGATGTTTTGTTCTCCCACCAAAAAATCTTTCGGAAGCTTTATTGTTTTATTGTGTGATGATGGAATTTGATGTAATGTAGGGTTTCTTAACTGGGATTATTAAAACTTTTGCCTGTATAATTGTTTCTTGACTTAGAATCTACGTGGTTTTTTTTTTTTGTCAAAAAACCTAAAATTTTAGTAGAAAAAAAATAGATGGAAAAGTTATTGCCTAATTATAGTAAATTCTTATAGTTTTATGTTGTCTTGGCATCAACTTTCACTATAAGTTGGACTTTATCATAACAGAAGCAGGGCTCAGTCACCCTTGACACAGTTTTCAATTCTATACCTCCTCCCAGTTTCTCACTGTGTTCCATGCAGGTATCTGCCTTATACAACTTCTTGGTGACCACCACCCTTTGAAACAACTGCATGCAGCCTACGTGACTGGCCCCACTGATTCCTATACCAGGCATGGACTGCAGATATACCATAGGAACCACTTATCAGTCATGGCAGAACCTCCTGAAACTTGTACCTGCTTGTTTCAAACCCATCAATTAAAATTCTCTGTGGAAAACCTGTTTGGATGATGCCATGGATACAATAAAGGTATAGGCCCACAGGTTTCTGTCTCACAACACACTCCATAATCTCTCTCTCTCTCTCTCTCTCTCTCTCTCTCTCTCTCTCTCTCTCTTTCTCTCTCTCTCTGTAGCATGCAAGTGTGTATGTGTGTGTGTGTGTGTGTGTGTGTGTCTTCCAAGTGTGCTGTGTACCCCCAGGGCCTGTAAGTAATGAAATCTTAATGAAATCTTTATTTCCATCTTGTGTCTCTCCTAATCATTGAAGGGGCACTCTCCATTGTAAAGATTTGAAATTAAAACACTAGTGAGCTCATTTAAGACTACAGCAAGGAAACAAGTGACCTGTGCATTGCGGAATGTTTAGTAGCAAACCTGGCCTCTTTTTCTGATGCCAGTAGCACCACGTGCAATGCTTCCACTCCATCCTGCATTGTGAAAACCAAAAAGTCTTCAAACATTGCCAAATGTCCACTGAGAGGCAAAACCACTGATGCAATGTTTCATCAAGAATATAGAAGCAACAGGTATTTGTTGTTTGCCTATCATGTACAAAGCTATGAGTTATGAGCTATCAAATTGTTAAAATATAGTGCTTGCTTTTAAGAAAGGTATAATGTACTTAGAGACACAAATTTTACTTGTATGGATTATCTAAAGAGTAGAAGATCATAAATACAAACTATAAACTACATGTATGTCACATATATGTATATGTGAATATATTTGTGTATGTATATGTGTATACAAATACATATATGAATGATTACTTAATGAATTACCAAGACAACCCCATTTATTCAAGTGCAAAGATGAAAGGACTTGTAGGGGAAGAATCGATAAGTAGTATTCTTTGTGGAATAGTGCAATATTAGCTGCATCTTCAAGGCTGTGTTGAGAGAGAAAAGACTGAGTATGAAACATTTGGCCCACCTCTGCAGAGGCATAAGTAATGAAATTCTGGAAAGTAAAATTTAAAAAAACAAAAGAAAGCAGGAAAACAATTGGGGAAGGAAGGGATTCTTCTCTTCCATTTTTAAAAAGAAGTTATGCATAATTATATTAGAAAACTAAAAATATTTCTCTGTTGACATTCATTCATCTTTCATATTTTAATGATATAATTTGTAAGGAGTCTGATATCCTATTTTGTATTCTACAAATTTTAAGCTGTAAAGCTTTCAGTTTAGCAAAAAGCTGAAAATCAAGTTAACAAATCAGTGTTTTGAATAGTTATCAAAATAGAACATAGTATAAAGTCTCTGGTAGTCTGATTTTTTTATCCTTACACACATAGAATTCATATTACACATTACACATATCAATTATTAATCTATTTTGGCTTTTTAAAACTTCTTTAAGTTTCTGAATATTGTTGTTCTTATCTCATAATAAATAATTCACTTAATAAACATCCTAAGCAAAGTTCATCACACTACAAAAGAAAAATTCTTCATTATTCAGTCTTAATTGCTACTACTTATTGAGCCCTTATAAACTACACTCTATACTAAAGGCTTTTTAGCTTCTCTACCCTCAACTCATTCTTATAGATAACAAGTGTGAAAACATGAAACATTTGCATATGGTAATCATAATATGGAATTTTCACATGAAGAAAAATTACTTTAAAATATAATAACATTCAATATCTGATCTTCCTTGCTGATAGATAAATTTTAAAATAAGAATTTAAGAAAAAGATTGAAAGTTTAGAAAAAATATCTAATAAATTGTCATTTTAATAAATTTTAATAGATTTGTACTTTTCATTTTGCCTCTATCCTTTCTTACTTTATTGTTCATTTTCATTATACCTCAAAATATACTAAAAAGAATTTTTTTTTTTTGCAGATATACCAAAGATGGCTTTGTTGTATCTGTAATTAGTAAGCAACTCAAAATTACAATTTTTTAAAAAAGAAAAGAACTAAAACTAGTAAGTTAAAATCTTTGTCTCTTTTAAAGAAACAACAAATGTGCATAAACCTAAAAAATAGCTTTTTTGAGCTTAAAAGTTGGATCAACCTTTATGAAACGATGCAATGTCCATTGTAGCCTATAAATATTGTCAACCTTCTTGTTATCTGCTCAGCCTCTCAATTTTAGCCATAATTACGAAAGGGGGACAAATTATGTTCTCCCTTGTTGAATGCAAAACATATATCAAAAAAGTTGGCACTATGCAATAATTTTGATCAACTTACATAATACATTCAGGGGGACATTGAAACCTGCTGATAAGCATTATCTAAATCTTCTAAAATTAGATTTAGAGATTTATGTTTATTTTGTATTTGAGTATATGCCTCCCTGTAAGCAGGGGGATAGTAAAATAACCTCAGGACTAGTTCATATGTAACTTCATTCGTTACATGTAAAATATTTGTAATATGGGAGGTGTGATCGAGAATACAAAGAAAAAATTAATATTTTGTAATATGCTACATAACGACAGAGTAGATTGCACGTTAGCATACATTTTTCAATAAATAAAGAATTTATCACCACTACCAATGGAATTTTAAACGTTAGAATGAGTAACTGTGAGTAACTATGTTTGTAATTGTATAGTTACTATTAAGTGCTGATATTTATTAATAAAAAAATTTTGTTGCCTAGCTGGTTTTCAATGCACAAAATAAATACCACGTGAAGATCAAGAAAGTTTTGGGTATTTAATATTAAACACATTAATCCTCAATTATTGTTTTCCAATTAGAACAAGAAAGTACTAAGGATTGGGCTAGACATGTATAAAATATTTCATGTAAAATGCTGTCTTACTGTTGCACCTTTATTCAACAACAACTTCCAGATGGGAACTATTTTTCATGGTTCATAAAGCCAAATCCAGCTGCTACATTTGGACCTACATAAGGAATCCACATTTTATTGCCTTCACAGTGCTTATAAAACAATTGCTGTTGTTTTTGTTAGCCGTGGTGCAACTCACTCTTCTCCGTGCAAATGAGATATCCAAAAAGAACTTTTAATGTCTTTATAGCTGATTACTTAGCAGTCCTATGCATAATAGAATCCTGATTTTATAACATTTTTTGGATATTTAGCTTAAACAAAAACAATCTGCAAGGGTATCCGCAGATTGAGTGAATTACCAAAAGTGTTCTTACAATTTTCTATTAAAACCCACAATGGTTATTAAATACTTCTGTAATCTTAGCTTTATTAAGAGACAGGAAGTGCACAGTTTCCTTTCCCTCCTTGTTCAGCTAATCTGGCTCTTTGATGGTCATGCGTTTGGAATAACCATGGGGTTTCCACCACAGCATAGTCTTCCCACAGCTAAATGGAATTAACCCTGTCAAGCCTCAAAAAAGAAAGAAAAGAAAAGCGGGGGGGAAAAAGCATCTCATTGTTAGAATAGAAATATATTTGGAACTTTGAGTGAATAGCAGTTATATTAAAATACAGTCAATTTGTGCTTAGGACATTTTCAGTAGGACCACCGATAAAAAAGAAACATCAATTTCAGAAAATGGCAATAACTCAGCTTGCAAAATTACCCATGGTTATTCTTTTTTGCTATCTATAGATGTCAAACATTTGGTGTCTTCTCAAGCATGTTTATTAACTTACTTTTTAGATTCTGAATTAACATCTACTTTCTTTCTTCTTTTTGCCAAAAGACCTAAAATCCTAGAAAAATACATATATAGTTAATGTAAGAGTATGACAGGGAGGCAAGTTTTCTATGAATTGGGAAGCACAGACTATAGTGAACCACCAGATAATCCCTGTCCTGCTGAGTGGTTGCCCTAGAGGTCTGATACAGTGCCAAAGCCTCTTACGCATACTGAGACAAAGCTTATTTCAAGCCGAATTCAGCTCCTAAAGCCACCATACTGCTCCCTGACAACCTCCAGTTGCACTGACTCCATATTTGTGTTTCCCGCTGTTTATATTTACTTGTTCCCAAAGCCACAATAGCTACAAAAACAAATACTCGTTATGCAATGCTTTGTATCAATACAGGTAAAATGCTCTGCTCCCTTTTTCACTTGTACACAGTTTGTGCAAATAGGTTTTTAATATATTCCAAGATTAATTTGGTAATTATAAGCCAGTTTAGAAACACATTTTAAACAACAGGTCATATAGTCACCATTTCTATTCCAGAGTAATTTTCAGTTTTTGACCCTTGAGCAAAGATGAGCAAATGTGTATTCAAAAAGACATTCATTTGAATCATCTACTTCTTTTGCTTTGTCAGGTCCCAGTTGATATTCTGTTTGGATTTTTACTGCAACCTTTTCGACCTTTGGCAAGGGATTGTGCTGATTTATCTGATTTAAATTTTTGAGACAAGCTTTTAGAATTTTTTTTAATAGGACAAGATAGAATAGAATATAGGTGATTTCAGGAAGGTATTTTTATTTTAAGTCAACTATGTTTGTTCTTCATAAAAATAGGATTATGCCTATTGTGGCTGCATAAATACATAGCCTGTAGAAGTGTTTGCAGTTTCCCTGGTACAAGAATGTCACCTAAATCCTCTAATGTAATCTGACAGAGGTAACAGAGTACCTTTTTGTAAGAGGAAAACAAATAAAGAAGATTAACTTAAATGTAATCATATGTAAAATTTAAAAACGGACTTTAAGCTTTTTATTATTCAATACTATATAAGCACCATGTACACTGGGTGGTGAATGTATTTCATATTATTTTAAAACTCTACCCAAAAGAAAAAATCTTTGGAAAACAAAAAGAAAATAATATTCTGGCTATTAAACTAAGATACAGATTTCTTTACGGCTCACATTTCTACCTATTCTGTAATTGGACTGTTTTAAACTAGAAAATATATAATTAGATTTCTTAAACAGAAGATATTATGTCAAAATGTTAAATTATTCCAAGTACATCATGGAATTTGATGATCTAATTGGTTATCAGAATAAACAAGCTTTTTTATCTTTTTATTTATTTATTTATTTATTTATCCCCTTTGTTTAAAGAGTTACTCAAATCTAGTAGAAAATGATACAAATTTTAAATTTTTACCATGTTCCTTTCCAGAAGTAAATGTTCAGTCCTGGAGATTAAAAATGAAAAAAAAAAAGAAATAAAAATTGAAATAACAATCTTACAATTCAAATTTTTAGTCTTGATTGCCCTAGTAAACAAGCAGCTTATTTTCATACAATGTTTTTTAACCTGTCATAAACTGCCTCATTTCTAATTTTGTAATAGTCTCAAATAAAAAAAAAAAAAGAAACTATTAAGAGGGAGAGAAATAAATGCAAAATTCATAGCCCAACAGAAGGTCGAAGTATAAATAGGAGATTGTATGCCATCCTCTTCTATTCGACTTATAGTTTTAATCAACATATTTGGCAACTACTTGTGTTATTTAAACAATTAGTGATTGTTGATACCTGAACAATTATACCAACCAGGAGAAATGCTAAATTATGGTTTTAATAATTTTCCTCTTCAACATTTTAAGACAAAAGTGAAAGTTTTGCCAATATCTCTTTAAATAAAAATGACAATAAGTCGGAGCGGAAGGATAAAAAATAAGTCAGCTAGGTCAGCTAATAGGATATTAGAAAGTGATCCAATACTTCTAGACCATAACTTAGAAAAATGATTTTAAAAACCCATTACACAATGGTTATTCTTCCTGAAATTATTTGCAGTTTTATTGTATAATCACATGAACATATATAATACAATGCCCTTGAATTTTCTATACTCACCTTTGAGTGCCAAAGGGAGGAAATATTATAAGAAAGGATTAGATCAATAATTCTCAACTCGGGGTGGTTTTGCCCCCACCAAGAGACATTCAGCAATGTCTGGAGAGCTTTTTGACTGTTAGAAGTGAGGTACTACTGACATCTTAAGTTACAGGCTAGGGATGCTGCTAAACACTGCAGTGCACAGTACAGTCCTTCACAGCAAAGAATTATCTGCTCCAAAATGTCAGCAGCATCAATGTTGAAAAACACAAATAATAGAAAACAAAAACATAATTCTCAACTGAGATTTTCTTTTTCTATTGTTTCCCTTCTTCCTGAGACATGATGAATAAAACACATAATAATTATCACTTATTTTATTGATGCCTCTAATTCTCTCTTTAAAATTATATTTCAAAGTTCCAAGACAGGTCTTGTGGAAATTGACTTTCATTTGGAGTGTTTTCTCTTTGTCTTCATGCTTTAAATCCCAGATGCCACTTTGGTCTAGTTCTCCATTCTAATATCAGATATTCTCAGAGGCAAACCCAGCATTTTTCTGGACATAACATATGGGATAACTTACACTTTTAAAATGCTAGAAGGAAGAAAGAGAAAAGCCAGGAGCCACAATCCGTCATCATTAATTTCATTGTAAGTTAGCTATACAAGAATGTCTCCAATGGAATTGAGTATGTGGTGGAAAATTCTAAACTCGTATGCCATCTTAGAATTTGTATGAATTTTGTTTTCCCAAATTTAAAAAATGAAGACCAGAAAACATAATAATCTTCCAGTCCAGTACTTTCCAAAACATGTTCCTAACAATAACTTCTTAAGAAAATGGTTTGATGATCAAATATTAGAAAACACAGTAGACATATTACCAACATCCTTAAAGAGTCTCAATACACCTTGGTATAGTAAAGATTCTGAGAAATACTGCAATGAAAGTCTCATTTTAGAGTTTTGATTAATCTTGTGTTTCTCCAACTTGACCCAAGAAATACGTTATTGTGCTTGATTTTGTTATATTCATTGCAACTGCTAACATCTGGAAAGTACTACATCAGAAAAATCCAGTCATTCTAATATACGATAAAACTATTCTTTTTATCCCATCTTAAAGAGCATATGAGCTTGCGTATTTTACATATATCATAAAATACAACTTTTTTACTTAAGATAGTAAAGAATATCCCTGAATGCTAAAATTCCAACTAGCGATTGCTGCATGCACTGGTTATTGAAGATCTCAGGGACAATAATTCCGTTAGCTAATGCAAAACACTCTCCAATTAAAAACATTTCCAGTCAAAGTCAAATTATCTAAAGCCATCACGTTTTGCTTTCATATTAGACTGTGCAAGGAACATACAAATCCAAATGATCAAAATCGCTTTACCCAGTTAATACTCCTGCAACTGAAATTATTTTATTATGCATACATGCGGAACTTAAAAATCATACATTCATAAACAATTATTCTCCTTTTCATTTATTTTTAAAACTAATGTCATTTCTCCATCATTTTTTTAGTCAATAATAAATATGTGCATTTGATCTGCTTCTGAGTGAAAACAGGAGTTGGTGGATTAGTAGTAATAAAAAACACTAAAATGTATACAGAATTGCCCCACCTGTTTTATCTAGTAGCTCCCACCCCACCACCCTGAACCAATGGAAATAATTGTGCCACCTTGAATGGCAGGCACAATTACTATTTTCATTCTTGAGTCAGGATTCAAGCCAAGAACATATTTTTAACTGACATGAAAACTTTAAAGGAATAAGCATTTTATACATAGCAAATATTTAACAAACTTTTTTTTTTTTTTTTTTTTTTTTGCTTCTCGTAGAAAAGTTTGTAAGGTAGGCATTACTCATCTGATATGTGTGAAGAAATGAAGGAAGATAAGTAACTTGCCCAAAATCACAAAGCCAGAAGATGAATCCCAAAAGAACATTAATCCAGGGCTGTTTCTTTCTGCTAAACGATGCTATTGCATCCTTTCAGGGCTTCTGGGAAACTCTTCAGACTTGCTGACAGCACTTTTCTAGAACAGCTGAGACACATTTGCTAATCTCTGAGCCGTTTGTCCTTTGTGGTTTAGCCTGACCAAGACATAGAAGAGACAGTTGAGAATAACAATTATTTGCATGCCTGGAAATACTTAGCAAGTAAAACTGATTTGTACAAATAATGTATTTACTAAATAGAAAAGGGTCTTTCTGCTTTTCTAGCTCATTTTCCTGCATAAATCAACTTTGTTTTACCTTTGTTCAGTGTTCACTGCCATTTAGCAATGTGTCGTTTCTATGAATTGCAGCTATAGTACAATAATAATAATAAAGAAAAAGAAGATGAAGAAATAGATATCATAAAAATGATAAATATTTTTCATTGAAAATTTATATCAGATTTTATATTAAACCAATATAGCAATAGTTGCCTTTTTATTTGCTAGAAGTTGTATTTTTAATAATTTGCTTCCCATATCTGGCATCGAATTTACCAGAGAAAGTATGCACAGTAAAAAGAGATAAGCAAAATTTTTGTTTGTTTTAAACATTTTGTGTAAGCAAGGTCACAAAATGCCAAAGGAAATGTGAAATTTTCTTTTTCTCATCTAATCTAATTTCTTACAGAAAATTATCCTAGGAAAATATAATATATATTGGCTTACTTCTTAAGCTGCCTCCTCATTTAAGTAATATTTTGGTGCCCTTGAATACTTCATCTAATTATAAAACCAAGAAAATGAGATGTTTTTGCACAAAACTGAACAAAATAAATTGACTCAAAACACAACATTTTCCTGTCTCTATACAAACTGGTGATGAATATTTTAAATTCTAGCACCCACACTCATTTTAAAATAATTTTCTTAGCTTCTTACTTTTTTTTTTTTTTTAATAGGATCTCACTCTCTGTCTTCTGGACTGGAGTGCAGTGGCATAATCATGGCTCACTGCAGCCTCTCCTGGGCTAAAGTGGTCCTCTCTGGTAGGTAGGACTACAGCATGTGCCACCATACCCAGCCAATTTTTAAATTTTTTGTAGAGACAAAGTCTTGCTATGTTTCCCAGGCTGGTCTTGAAACCCTGGCCTCAACCGATCTTCCCACTTCAGCCACCATAAGTGCTAGGATTGCAGGTGTCAGCCACTATGCCCAGCCTCCTTATGTATGTATTTATCACAACTATTCTATAAATTATTTGTATAATTCATAACACAAGAAAATCCCTAGTAGTCACTCAACTATGCTCAAATTATCTTAGAGTCTTAGAATAACAGTATAATAGCAATAACAACAACACTAGTAGATAACATTTAGTTAATGTTTATTTTGTGCTAGGCTCGTGTTAATTTAATCTTCAAAATCCATTGAATATAAGTATTATTATCATCATGATATTCTTATTATCATAAATGAGAAAATTGATGCCCTGATTTTGCAGCCAGCAGAGGTGGAATTAGGAATTGTACCCAAACGATCTCAACCTCAGAACTACAGCTTTTAACCAGTATGTTATACTATACCCAGAAAGGCCTTAACCTTGATATTTCCCTTGATTTTATTTCTCTGTTTGTGCTGTCAGAGTAGATAGGTTTGCCAGGAAAATTTTAGAACTCACCAGACCTGCTGGAAGAACTTCAGACTTAGGGATGCCTTGAGATTGTGCCATATCAAACCAAGCTCCTGAGAGTGATTCCAGTTTAAAGTCACATCCTAGAGCTTCCCAGGAGCTGTCATACAGGGGTAAGAAACCATCAGTCAGTCACCTGAACATCTGTAACACCAAACAGCCATTTCAAGAGGCAGAGCTTTGCCCGGCGCATTTTAGGCCCTCTCTTGGGAACATAAGGTCACCCCGCTGGTTCAGAAAGTTGAAAACAAGCTCTTAGTTAAGTGATGGATGTGGCATCATTGCACAAGATGTTCCCTGAGTAATGTTTTCCTGTTCTTGGACCTTAAAAGGAAATTAAGCAAAAAGAAACAAATTCTGGGACTAAGGCTAGCCCGTGGTCTGTACATTTACTATATTCATGCAAAATAGCAAAAATTTCAGGTGAATTGAAGCTATCCCAGAGCCATAAACTGAAAACCTCCTACAGTGACTGTAATATGTGAGCCTAAGAAGAAAGGAAGGGTAAACAAGAGTGAGAATTGGGATGGAGGAAGCAAGGAAGGAAGGAAAGGAAGGAAGGAAGGATGGAAGGAAGGAGGGAGGGAGGGAGGGAAGGAAGGAAGGAAGGAAGGAAGGAAGGAGGGAAGGAAGGAGGGAAGGAAGGAGGGAAGGAAGGAGGGAAGGAAGGAAGGAAGGATGGAAGGAAGGAAGGAAGGAAATAGTTAACTGAAAATCTTAGAAAATTAAAATTCCATAATGCCATTATAGGCTGAATTTGTATTTTGCTAATTCTCACATAAGTTGAAAATTTTGTCCAGTTCTCAAATACTCTTGGGAAGCATAGTATGAAAAGGTGACCAATGTGATGAGGTACACTATCAGATAATATATGTGACCTGTTTTTTTGAGATATTTTAATAATTGATATGAATCTGTTTGGTGCATTTATAGAAGCTTTATAAATCTAATTTAGACAAATGTGAACTAAATTTTTACTTTTACACGTTCCCACTTATAGAAAACTGTATTTTTCTTGGAACTGAATAAGTGTTTTTTGTGGGTATGTGTGTTTTCTATATTCAGTCTCTCTCCCATTGTAAGTTTATTTGCTATATATTTGTGCACTGACTCACATGCAGTACAGAAACAGGTGTATTTCTGATATATATGTACACTCATGTGTCACTTAACTACGGAGATACATTAGAAGAAGTGTGTCATTAGGTAATTTCCTCATTGTACAAACAAAGTATACCATACGCTCAAAGAAATGTAGCTGGTGTAGTCTACTACACACCTAGGTTATTCGGTATAGCCTATTGCTCCTAAGCTACAAACCTGTATTGCATGTACTGTACTGAATGTTATAGGTAATTGCAACCCAAAGGTAAGTATCTGTGTACCTAAACATATCTAAACAAAGAAAAGGGACAGTGAAAGTACATCACTGTAATCTTATGGGACCATCGTCATACATGCGGTCCATAGTTGACCAAAATGTAACTACGAAGCACATGACTGTAAGTGAAGGTCCTATATTATGTTCAACTGACAGAAAATAACTAGCCATTGTCTAAGTTTAATACCCCCTCTGATATATAAATTGCTGAGTCTTCCCTTTTCATGAACAAAAATTTAAGATGCCTATTATGACAGATACAGAGAGTTTGTAGATGAGGATTTTAATTTTTATGAAAAAAATATAGGTGTTGCTTCAAGGAATTATTAATACACAATTTCACATTTTAAATTTTTATTAATAAATACTAAATGTTACTTTTGAATGCTAATGATTGTTTTTAAAGTTAAATATTAAACATCTAAGAGAACTCAGTAAATAATCTAGAACAAGAGAGACAGTGGGAGAAATGAGGTGAACGGCAGGCAGAACCAAGTTCACAAGAGGACTCCTAGACCATAGTTAGGGCTATGGAGCTTTAATCTAAGTACAGGAGGGCCACTGAATGCTTTTTGATGTTTAAGTCACAGTTATTGGGGTATAATGTACCTTATGTACATACTTTGGAGCAGAAGCTCTTCATAGGCTACAATACATGTGCACAATTGTTAAAGGAAGGCACTTTATGAAACGTGTTTAATTTCCTATTTTTATTTCTAGGGAGACACAGTGCATTCTATAGGATTGGAACCCATTCATACATATATGTGTGAAAGTGTGTGTGTGTGTGTGTGTGTGTGTCAGAGACAGATACATGCATATGTCACATCATATATGAATGTATTAAAATTCACTCTGCATGTAAAACTGATGGTTATAGACAAATTTATAAACATGTGCAATTATCACAATCAAGAAATAGATCATTCACCTCACACCAAAAAGTGCTCTTGCATCCACCACCCTCTAGCAACTACTGGTCTGATTTTGTCACTATAGATTTTCCAAAATGTCATATAAATGGAATCATGTAGCTTTTATGTCTTGCATCTCTTATTTAGCATAATGCCTTTCAGACTCACTGATGTTCTGGTATGTATCAGCTCATGATTGCCGAAAGAATTCTATTTTGCAAATTACCATGATTTGTTTATTCATTCACAAGTTGATGAATATTTGGATTATTTTCAGTTTGAGCAATTATAAATAAAGCCTTCAAAGCCTTGTAAAGATGGAGAGACATCATTTGACTTACACTTTTAAAAAAAAATCTGGTTCCTGTATGGAGAATAAATTTCAGGGCATTTAAAGTGGGAGGCTAGAGGCAGGGAAGTCAGCATGCAGTCCAGGTGACAGAAGATGGTAGCTAGTACAAGCAGAGATGTAGAGAAGTCAATAGAATTAAAACAGTTATTTTAAAAGCAAAATGTAGGGCACTCGAACTAATAAAGAAGTAGGAAAAAATCACAGATGCCTGGAGCAACTAGATTACTGTTTGCCTCTTCACTGCCAGTTATCTCTCCCCATATCAATTTAGTATAAACTCTCCATGGGTATCAGTTAGTGAAATTAAATTTGGGGCAGCAAAAATTTGAAAACATAGAGTTTTCTATGAAATCTACAATGTATCATTCTGTCCCATAAAAACAAATCTTTCATGACAGGTAACTTCTAGAGCTTTATAGTAAGTCTCCATAATACCATCTTTTGACAAAATATGATTTAATTTCCCTTCAGAGTTACACTTGGAACACTAAGATTAGATCGGATAATTTGGGAAATTTAAAATCACATCACATTCACATTTTGGTCTATATATCAATTTAACGAAAATATTAGAACTGTGAGAGACCTGCTTTCACTGGGATATCTGAAGCAGCACATAATTCTGGGAGACATTATTTCAGGGGAGGCCTTAATTCCATAGAATGAGGTAAGTGTTCCCCCCATAAAAAAGTAAGAGAAAGAGAATAAACATATGTTCATAAAACACCTCTTTTTAACTCTGAGAAGTGTAGACTTGTACCATACAGTATATAAGAAGCTTCTATCAAAAATCATCTTCTACTCTTAATTAATAGAAATTGTGGACTAATTTTTTTTTACTTGGTACTCAGTAAATTACTGTATAATTACTGAAGTTGAACCTATTACATAATCACATTCTTGTTTTTTCTAATATCTGAAATATAAAATCATATAATAGCAATATTTTGTATTCAAGTCACCTACATTTGTATCTAGACCATTTCTTCACTTCTAACTGCATAGAATCAAATATGTGTAAACTTTACAAAGCATTTGGAGTATGTTCTACTTTCTTTGTACCTGTAGACATATAACCATAAAATAAATTACCAGCAGATACAAAGAAAGTAGAACATACTGTGGGGACAGGCCTTCACCTCCATTATTCCATAGGAAGGTAAAGATACACTTTTGCTTGATTTTGAAGATCAAGTTTTATAATCAAAATAAAACTCTACTGATCTTTTAAAATACAAATAATAACAGCTATTTATTTGTTGTTTTCCCATTATTGATGCTGTTTTTTAAATTTGAAGAAAGTAAAAATCTTAGGAGCTCCTATGCTATGTATTGCCTTACTGACGAAATTGCTTTGTTAAATTTGGGGCTTTTTTTTTTTTTTAGCAAGTATTTAATAGGTGTCTACATTGCATCAATGAAGCCACAGAAATGATAAAAAATGGCCCTTGTCCTCCAAAGTCCATTTTTTAGAGAGGCATAATAGTGAATACTATTCAGCTCAAAGCTGATAGTACCAAATAACTATGCAAATATTTACACATATGACATACATACACATACACCCATCCCAACCTTTAGCAAAACACACATTCCTGGCACTTCACACCCATTCCTCATCAAACGTTCAAAAGAATATCCCACTGCCATATAACAGCACACACATTAGGTATATAAAGTAGCAATTTCATAAATTTTTAATTTGAAATTGTATAGTATTTTTATTATATGTAATAAACTGGATATAACTCAGCACATATAATATTATTACAATCTATGACAAGGTTAGTGACCAGACAGTTTTTTATTCTGAGTTTCAATTACACATTTATGAAGTGGGTCAATAAACATCTACCTGATAGGGCGATTGTCAGGATTTGATAGAACGATGTAAGTAGTGGCCAATAGCTAACAATGGAAAAAGCTGAAAAAAATGGTAGATATTTCCAACAACAGCAGTAGTGTTGTCATTGCTAATCAGTTTAGCTACAATGTTTTCTATGAGCAATAAGCACAAGTCAGCTAGCTGGGTTGCTGGACTTTGGAATTCAGCTCTGCCACTTAAAGACGCTATTTTTCTCTTAGAACATCAACATATAAGTGAAAATTTCCCATGTAATCAGGTCAGAACATTGTAACTGAAATACAGTGAAATCTTCACTGTCACACACGTCTATCAAAACAAATTTGATTTGCTTGGAAATACAAAGACGTTAAAGGAAAAACACTGTCAAGGAGCAAAATCTAGAAATAAATATATACCGTGTGTATAACTGATGCCAATGCAATGTGGGATGCACTATAACAAAAATATGTATAAATTATTATTACAGAAGAAGTAATAATTTTTGAAGAAAATGATTAGAAAGGACTCTGGAGGGCTTTATATCTGAACCTTTGTAATAAACCATTTTATAATATCAGGCCATTGTGCTGCTGTGTTATATTTGGGAACACAATAATATCAACAGCCTTTACATATATACCCCTACATCTGTGCACAGACTTTTCAAGATTCTGGATGCCTTCCATTTCCAATTACAAAGACCATTTTTCTTTCATTGTATGCTAAACATCATGCAAGGCATTGCAATTACAAATGCATATTAAGAAATAAATGCTTACATAAATGCAGGTAGCATATGTGCTTATTGATACATGCACATGAAAACTTTCTCAGAGAAGCCTTTCTGTCTATATAATCTAGTTGTACCTTTCCTCCATACTCTAACTAGCTCACATTATGTTCTTCATAGAATTTAACACTCACTGAAATTCATTCTTTCCTTTCTCCTTCTTTCTTTCTTCTCTTTCTTTCCTTCTCTCTCTCTCTCTCTCTCTCTCCCTCTCCCCCTCTCTCTCTCTCCCTCCCTCTCTCCTTCTCTTTCTTTCTTTCTTTTTTTTTTTCTGCCTCCCCAGTTAAAATGTAATCATCAGGAAGGCAGGAATTTTCCATGCTTCCCATCTGTGCCCTCAGTGCTAAGAATTCTTCCTGGCACTCACTTGGTGTCCATGATTTTTGTATTAGGTGAATAACGAATGCACAAAGAAATATATATGGGTGTTAGTCTCACATGTCTATATGCACCAGTTCTATTCTTTACAGCTACTAAATTTTTTAATTTATTGAATTTCCAGAAAGCTTGTGATTTTGATTGCCAAATATCAAAGACTGAAAACATGCATAACCAAATGAGATGACACATTCTACTGAACAAACATAAATGAATCTTGTCTTTTGTTGATCAGGACCCTTATGTGCATCTTTTCTGCCTGTAAAAAATTGTTATGTCATTAAATCTACAGCAAGCATGACAACGGCTTATGAAACTTAAATACAGATATGAGAATATTTCTTAAGCTCTAATTCACAACTAAATATCTGAATTTATGTTTTATTTAGGAAGAAGAATAATCCAGCTTAACTAAAGTTATGATCACATATTTATCTGTATCTTAATTATACTACAATAATATCAAAGCCTATAACATGAGCAGAATTTTCACCACATCTCTAGTTTAAAAACATTTTTTCTCACCCAACCCTCAGGAAAATATTCATGAGGTAAACCTGGCAATACAAAAATAATTATTTGGAAAACGTTATATGAGGTGAGTTGTTGCTTCTCTACTGGATGCCAGTTTAAATTGAGCTAATTTGTTTTACCAGTAGCTTAAGAAAACCCCAGCACAGCAGCACAACAATTATATCCAGGTGCAAGGACTTAATTCAACAAATTCTAGGTGGATCCTTCCAGTCAGCATGGTGGGCCCCATTCTCAGCTGTGGCTAAGAACAGATGCCTTGAAAAGCCTCTGTAAACATGATCCAGTCAGTCCTTAAATAGAGATGTTGAAATATTTCCAAAAGAAAATAATGAACGTGGTATTCTTATGATCACAATTCCAATATACACATCAACGAGGGAAAAAGGCATAGTAGGAATTATTTTAAATTAGTGAGCAAAATAAGGAAAGTAATTTATTCCTTTGACTTTTTTAACGTACCAGGTATACGTACATACGTTTTAAATTTTTCAGTTGTAAATATGAACATTTCCATTGTAAATGCTCATGTACGTTTTAAGAGAATTTATAAAGATATAGATGTAAATAAAAACTATTAACACAGGTGTACATGTACCAAATGGTTTTTGAAACACTTCACTGATGTTCCAAACAAAAAGAAAAGTAAAACATTATTTTTTAAAATATAAGCCTCTGAATAATCAATCCACTTGCTCAAGTTAATGATGCACAGTTAAGTAGAGAAATGTGACTATGGTGTAAGTGCCCACGACCTCACTTTTTTAAAGTCATGATTTTTAAAATTAAATAGATTTAAGGTTCTTGCTTTATTTGCTTCTTAAATAACTTTCCTTAAATGGTTAAATTATGATTTTTAAAAATTAAGTAAATTTCAGGTTCTTGCTTTATTTGCTTCTTAAGTAACTTTCCTTAAATGATCTTGAGAAAAATGAAGAGAAGCACTCCATGATTTCAGAGGTAGAAACACACAAACATGTATTTTTCCAGCATACTTCTAGATAATATTTTTAGAATCTGTTTTGGTTTTCACTTACTATTGAGGAAATAAGAACTGAAAATGATTTATAACTTAATATTATTGCAAACTGCTTTTTTTGTTACTAAAATATTTACTGACATACAGGCATATACTGAATTTGGACATAATTAAAATTTACTGCTAATTGTTAGTATAGCAAAACTAGCATCTAAGTATTCTCCATATACATCTCTATAACTTTCAGTTTGCCAATGATGCTGTCTAAATTTATTAATAGATTATTTCAGATTGGCAATTATATCATAAGAGATAGTTATTTTGGCTACTTGTCATTTCTTATTGAATTCCAACCAAGAATTTTCTATCAAAATCAATTTTTAAAAGCTTAAATTTTTCTTTTAAGCTCCTAATCATTTCTCCAGTAAACTCGAGGTGCAACACTTTATTAATAATAATCTGTAAGCATTAACAATACTAATTAGAAATATGCCAGACAATTTGAATTAAACCAGTGAGTAATGCTTATTCAGATGTGGTGTGAATAGTCTGGACATTTTGAAAAACATCCAAATGGGACGCAAATAAAAAACTGTCAAAAATTTAAACCAAGTTCAGCCAGGCATACAAGACCCATTCCCATGAACTGAAAGGAAAATTTTAAAGCAGTCAGAAGTCCTGAAATATCTTAAAGCTGGATAACAGCTCTCATCTTTTGCTAGTGGGCCCTAAAAACAACAATAATAAACTTTAATAGATAGAATAAAATCTCTAGGGCAGAGATTTTCCATAATAAT
Source organism: Cacajao melanocephalus (assembly GCA_963573385.1). Lineage (NCBI taxonomy): Eukaryota > Metazoa > Chordata > Mammalia > Primates > Pitheciidae > Cacajao > Cacajao melanocephalus. Next base: position 20,663 of record CAUYLG010035837.1, read on the forward strand.
CTAGCAATTTATATCCTCATTAAGCCCAATTTCCTCATATATGAAAAAAAAAAGTAATTTGGATGTGATATTCTGCTCATAACAGTGAGATCAAAATTTCATTGCAATATCCATATCCAAATAATAAACTTTAACTCAAAGAATCAAGCCTTAATTGCTTCATTGTCAAACATTTGGTTTATCTTATAAAAAGTCAATTTCTAATTTAAAGAAAAGAAGATATTTGACACTTAATTTATGAGTGACATTGGAGATAATCCAGTACAAAGCTTCCATTTCTCCGGTGAGAAAAACCAAGGACCAGAACCAATGAGGTCAACTAATTAGTGACACAGATTTAGGTTCCCGATTTCCCACATTCCAGTCCAAAGAATGCCAATAATACACTATGCTAATTTTCAGCTAAAGTTTATCGTTTTTTTCTACATGTAAAATACATGTGCTGAAGTTGCTGGTAGAATTTTAAAAAAGAGGAGTTTCAGTCCAGGCGCAGTGACTCAAGCCTGTAATCCCAGCACATTGGGAGGCTGAGGTGGATGGATCACCTGAGGTCGGGAGTTCAAAACCAGCCTGATCCACATGGAGAAACCTCTGTCTCTACTAAAAATACAAAATTAGCTGGGCGTGGTGGCGCATGCCTGTAATCTCAGCTACTCGGGAGACTGAGGCAGGAGAATTCCTGGAACTAGGGAGGCGGAGGTTGTGGTGAGCGGAGATTGCCACTGCACTCCAGCCTGGGCGACAGAGCAAGACTCTGTCTCAAAAAAAAAAAAAAAAAACAGGAGTGTCAAGCTGCTCAACTTTACGAGTCAAATTGTATCATACAGAAACTTTTTGAACATCTATCATCACCTCTACCCCAAGTTACTACCCCATAGTAGGCAATGTTACAGGAAGATTATGATTTATTTTGATAAACCCATGAGTTTGAACAATTAAAAAGTATGAAAGTTGTTTAAAGTGATACCTCAGCATTTCTTATGCATCGATAGATAGCAAGAAGGATTTGGGGTGTAGGGGTAGGGGGAATCTCTTCTTAAAAAGGAAAAAAGGAGGCCAGGCACAGCGGCTCACGCCTGTAATCCCAGCACTTTGGGAGGCCAAGGTAGGCAGATCATGAGGTCAGGAGTTCGAGACCAGCCTGGCCCATATGGTGAAACTACCATGGCATGGTGGTTCATGCCGGTAGTCCCAGATACTTGGAAGGCTGAGGCAGAAGAATTACTTGAACCCAGGAGGCAGAGGTTGCAGTGAGCTGAGATCGTGCCACTGCACTCCAGCCTGGGTGAGAGAGCCAGACTCGTCTCAAAAGAAAAAAAAAAAAGAAGAAATACTTGTTTTCTGGTCTAGAAAACCAGAAACAAACTTCTTGAAATCACTGAAAAATTACATTGTTGATCTTAAGGTAAAATTGTTACAAATATCTAAAAGTCATACCTAAAAGTAAACATAAACTGTGTCCTATTCTTTACACTTTTACTTTTGTATCCCATTGGGTAAAAATATAAAACATTGGAAAAATAAATTTTCTTGTAAATTATATGAAACTGGTGGAAGTGATGATAAACTTGAGGAATATTGTTTCTCTGAGTTATTAAAATGACTTTAGCATAGTTTAACAAAACAGTTTAATGTTAGCTTCAAATAACTTTATTTTTAATTTCAATTTTTTTTAATATTTCACAATAGATAATTACAAGTGTAATCATTATTGGTCATTGGCCATTAATTTGTTTCAGTGTATGTACCTCAGTGGGCAGTAATTACTGCTCAGCCTTCAATAAGATATCATTAACAAAATGAGAAGACCAGACAAAATATGTTAATTACCATAAGTGCTCCATTGGCTCCTCCCTGGAATAAACAAGTCTAACAATTAAGATCACACTTACTTTTTGCCAGACTATATTATGCAGTGCAAAAAAAAAAAAAGGCAAATGCTACATAATTTGAAGCAAGGATGTTTTGGGGGTTAATATTATTTTCCTTTTAAATTCATATCAGCAACTATAATAACCCAAAGATTGACAGCAGCTCTTGCATCAAGCAGCAATCTCATAAAAAGCTCATTGTTAATAGTGAAAGAAAAAAATTAATTGACTACTATACCCTATATAATTAAGATGAGAAATATCTCAAAATTATGGAAATGTTTTAATATTGTAAAACTATTCGTAGAGCAAGTTAAATAGATTTCCAATCAATCCATGTATAAATAGACTAGGGAATATTTTAAATGCCCCAATTAAGAAGTAACAATATTCCAAACTCAGAACATAATTGGTTTGGGTAGCCAGTGTAATACTAAGCATTTCTTAGCTTGGTATTTACAGTGTGTTGCTATCCTAAAAGCATAATCAAAATATCAGTCACTACAATACTCTCCAGCTTTTAATCTTTATGACTGACAGTTCATCTCTCAGAACTTTCTAATCATATTTATTCTTCCTAAATATTTGTCTTCTACTTCACATATATATATATATATATATATGTACATACATACATACACACACATATATATACACGCATTTCCCATTGCAGTTCATTCAGGCCTTCTCTGCAACTGGGTTTGCCATGCATCTCACATCCAAACCCTGCAGCTGTTCCTGTCTTTCTCTTATTGTTCTGAGCAAGGCACATCTCATTTTACCCTTCTTCTTGTGCAGTTTCAGGTCTTTCCAATTTCTCTTCCAACTGCTCCAGCTGTACCTTTTACAACCCAGCTGTCGAGAGTCCTTTACAGACACTCTCCCCATTCCTAAAGAAATCTTTCTGACCACTGGCAATTCTGACCACAGGTTGCTTCCAGATTTTCTGGTTCTTCTTAACATTCTCTCAGGTTAATTTAAGTCCCTCAAATCCATCTTGACCTAAGCACATCAAGTCTATTAGGGCTTCACAGTGATCACTTATAAAACTAAAGGATTGGATATAAGCAATCAAAACTTCTTGTATATTCTCATAATCATAAGTATTTATACAACATAGTTTTTCTTAAGTTTTAGGGTGTGTATACTTTAATAATATTTGCAAAATAGTATTGTCTAGAATAGAAACATCAATAATAATTGATGTCAAAAGACAACAAGCTAAAAGGACCACTATGGTTCAACATAGACCATATTTCACTGCATTACAGAACACTTACTCAGAAACTTGAAGAGGTACATGTATTCTTTTTTGGACTGTCAGAAGAGGTTTTATCAATGGTGATAACTCAGAAATGTTAAAAACTAACAAATTATCAAATACTTCAAAATATGACTAACACCAACACAAATATAAAATAATCTCTGACCTACAGTCTTCTTCAAGAATCCATCTTAGGTATTGTAGGTTCAATTCTTCTTTTTATGTTCCCAGGATACTCAGAACTTCCCCAAGACCATTTTCATTTTGAGTCATCGTTGTCTGTTTGCTTTCCTATCTCCCTTCGTGGACTAGGAAGTCTTAAGGAAAGTGGGTTTCAAACACACAATATCTGCTTGATGAATTCATTGAATAAATGGCCTTAGAAAAGTATGCATTGTTGAAAACTCTTTGAAGTTAACAAGTAATTGTAGGACAAATTTAGACATTGAAAAATTTGTTTTAGATTATTTAAAAGGAACATGAATAATTTATTTTTCATGTAATTTTTTTTGATGCTGTTGTTTATAATTATCATCTTAACTTTTAGCATGAATACCTATTTGACAACTATTATGCCTTGAGCTTGAACAGGGTCATAAGTAAAGACTAGAGTAGGTTTCTGAAAAGTTTCAGATTTCTGCATATGCATTATTTGTTTAAAGAAGTATATATATATATATATATATATATATATATATACACATATATATATATATATATATATATACACATATATATATATAATAGAAGTGCCTATAGGCATACCTATAACTCGTGTATCTAATTACAGATTTTATTTATTTCCATTTTATGGAAACAATTTTTTTGCAGACACTACATCTCAGCGCAAGTCTCAAGGTCTTATTTTTCTCTAAAAACTTATATCTCTTATAATGGAAAAATAAATGAGAATATAATTAATGAATTTTACAAAAATTATTTCCATTTATGTATAAATGTGGGAACAAATCTAAATCTGGGAAATGCATGATTTCACAAAAAAAGGCAAACCTCAATATAATTTTAGATAATAGAAGGAAAAATAGTATCATCATTGAAATAAAATCAATCTATATGGTTTTAGAGTATATCAAAATATTATGTTTCCAAAGGAATGTATAATGATCATTAGCTATTTGAAAATGATTATGAAAATAATAAGCCAATGTTAGAAAGTTCATGAGATGCCTCCAATTTTACATCTCTTTAAAAGGATTCCTGATATTTAAAATCAAACAAAATTTAAGATTGTCTTTGGCTACTATTTGCCAGAGGAATTCATAGCTTACAGAGATAACAGTGATCTTATTATACATTTTGTTTCTCTAAGAAATGCATGAAACCGAAGCTGGTGCATGATTACGAAGTCATCTCTCACCATGTTCTTAAACCAAGTGTTTATTATTCTGCAGATTTTATGTTACCTTTACCTAATTTTATAATATATTCATCTTTGACTGGAAATCTTGTTGAAGTCATTTTCACAATAATTTTTATGAATAAATTTAAATACTTTATTTTTTCATTTGTATTTGTTACAAAGTAACCTAATCTTTCATAATTTTAAGAAACATCATAAACCTTCCTTATTTCCTTCTATAACCAAAGTAAAAACCAATGCATCAATTACTGAATTAGGAAAAGGCAGGGAAACTGAAAATCTTTTTAATGTTAAATATATGGAAGAAAATACCATTTTCTAACAAAAACAGCCTTAGTTACTTTTCTGGAATTTATAGCACAAGCAAGTCACTGAGTAGATGTTCAGTAAGTAACTGATGTTTAATGCTTTAATTCACACTAAAATAAAAAGGATACTAATTAGGATACTAATTCACCCTAAAATAAAAAGGATCCATCCACAGATCCCACTAATGGAAAGAAAAATGCCTTAAAAACAAACAAACAAACCAAAAACAACAGTACCTATCCTATGACTCAGATATTTCACTTTTGGAAAATGTTTAAGGAAGCAATGATGCTGGTATGTAAAGTTATGAGAAGTCATCAGACTGTTGCATACATTCATAGAAACTGGTAATTACCAAAATATTTAGCAAGAAATTGACTTAAGTTAAAATTATGATACAATCAAATAACAATGATATAAATAAGAAGGAAAAATTTGGAGATATATTTCTGAGTAAACAAACCATTTTACAAAATATGTGTAGTACATAAGCTTCTTTACATACATATTTCCTATGGCAAATAAAATGATGTGCACATTAAACCTGTTTCATCTCCAGGCTGAGCACGTAGCTAAATTACATTTTCTAGTATAAAGGGACATGTATTTGTGGTCTGAAACACATAAACATCTCACTTGCCATCCCTCTCTCTCTTCCTCCTGGCTGGAGGTCAATGGCCAAGAAACTTCGGTAAGAGGCATTAATGGCACTGCACTGAATGACTGCATGGAGCAGAGTGTCACTGCACTGCCCCACCTAAACCCCATCCCACCACTGGCAATCCCCTCCTGAGGGAGAAATAAGATTCTATCTTGTTAAGCCACTGATATTCTAGAGGAAACCTGTTTTAATAGTTATGATATCCTAATATTATTAATAGAAAGGGATAAATATGTATATATATATATATCAAAATATTAAAAGAAATGGTCATTTTTTTGTATTGTATTTCTTTGCTTAAACATCTATTAATTTTGTGATAAAAATATTTTAAGAAAAGAAAGTCCTTGTTAGTAAAAACCTCACGAATGAGATTTTTGACTCCTAAAGATATTATTTCCGAATATAGAAAAAATTAATATCTGTCTTTCATTACCATAATGTGTTTAAGCAATACGAGGGAAGTATAGCATTTCATTAATGCTTCCTGAATTATGCAATGTTCTGGTTTGATCGTATTCCTCAGAAAAGAACTTAAGCATAATTATGTAATTAATTGCTTTATAGGGGCACTTTTGCCTTGGTTAATGTCCTTAACAAAAGCCATAAATTATCCTCTTAACTATTGCTAATATGGAGCAAAAGCTCTACTGCAATTCTATTTCCTCTTCTTAAATCCTGAACAAATTAAATGCCATCTTGCACCATCTCTCCAACCTCCACACTTGACTGGATCATCTTGACTAAACATGTCAGACCTGACGAATTCTTTAGCTCTTAGAAAGACTTTAACTCAGTTCTTAAGCCCTCTGACATACCAGTCAAAACTCTGTTAATGTGATTTACAGTTAAATTAAACATAAAAACATCATTAAAATAATGATAAAAGGTTAAGGCCTCAAGCTACAAATACGGAGAAGAGAAAAGGCATGGCTCTGCCGGAGAGTTCAGTGCAGCCTGGCACAGCCATCTCTGCCTGTGCTGGATAGTTCAGAGGGTCTTCTGTCAGGGACACATCAGCTACAGCCAAATATTACCCATTTGAGCATTTCAGAGCATTTATACTCTGTGCACAAAAGCATGCTAAAATGAATGACTGAGGCGTCATTAATAGGATTAGTGTCTTTAGTAAGTTTAGTCAGCATGTAAAAAGAAAGCAGCATTTTGTCTGGTCTTTGCTTTGCCTTTGCATACAGATTTTACACTTTACTCATCCTTACATCATTCTCACTTTACAGATGAGGACACTGAGGCTTAGTTCATCTCAGTATCACAAACTTATAGGAAAGGAAGGTGTGATCCTCCCACCTCCATCACCATAATCAATCTCAGGCAGCCTTTTTCACTGCTTTTCTTCTCTTCCTACCAAAAAAATTCTTTCCAGGAAAATAAATGACACAAATCTGAGCTCTTGCCTATGCCTCCTGGCATCAAACTTCTGCCTCACCACCTTCTCCCATCCTGCTTCCCCCATCCACTCTAGTCCAGTCCGCAAATTTGTCTATTTCTCTTTGAAGATTTTTCTACGTTGCTAAGCTGCATTCTCATCACTCAGATGCTTGCATCCCAGTAGGATTGCCTGCAAGCCATAAAATTACCTTTGGCCAGACTGTGAGCCCTAAGAGACAAAATATGTGCTATATCCAGTTTTGTTTCCCCAGAGCTTAAAATAGTGCTTAGCTCATTAAAAGTTCTCAATAATAAATATATGAATGGATAAATGAGTGACAGAAGCTACAACATTTTTAAGAGATATTGAATGAAATGAAATTCACAATTTCTGAATGATTTGTTGCAGTATGTCCCAACTTTTCTCATTCTGTTAGGTTTTTCAATATCTTCCTATCTACTAAGTACATCTTTCTTACCCTAGCTTTGCATAGCCAGCAATTAAAGGCTTTTCACTCGAGCTCACAATTATTGCAAAACTGGGAAACAAAACATTTTCCTTTAGAAAATGGTCCAAGTTAATCTTTTCGAGAAATAGATGTATAACTTATTAGTACAATTTATTTATTCATTCTGTCCAAAATTATTTACTGAACATGTAGACAAATGTTTTTTAATGATGCATTCAATCTAGTGTCTGTAGTCAAGCAAGTCAGAGACTAGTTAAATAGAAAGACAAAGAAAAATAAATTTTAATACAATCAAAAAGTGAAGCGTGCAAAGAAACTTGCTCAGTGGAGGTGAGAAGACCAAGGAAGGCTTTCTAGGGTAGGCAACTCTTCATCTGAGTCTACAAAATGAGTTTTGTTAAGTAGACAAAAAGGAGTGAAAGATCTAGGTACAGAAGAAGTGATGTACAAAGTTACAGAGATTAAAAACAAAACAAAACAAAACAGAGTTCGTGTGGAGAATAATGTGGCCTTCACTGCTAATGAAACAAAAACATGAGAGCCAGAAGACTTACAAGACCGGTAAGGGAGAAAAGGAGGCAGCAGCGAGATATCACTGTACACCATTTTAGAGCTTAGTCTTTGACTTAAAGGAATTATTATGTGCACGAAAATCTGTTTTGACACAGATTTACATTTAATGCAAGTATTCACTGCCTAGTCTACCAGGATTTTATGCCAAGTATTAAAATATTTTTCTTTAATAATCTTGGAAGGGGATATAGATCCCATCATTGAGATCTTTTCCTATGTTTTTGTCTTTCTTTCTAGAAAGAATTAAAGTACTTCTTGACCCCTTTTTGAAGGTAGTTATTATATGTGAGGAATTGTGTCCTCAATCCTGTTGATCCTGTTGGCGTTGTGTCACTTCCTGCTTTGCTCTCTCCCTCTCACTCTCATTGTTACTGATTCTCTTGTTTTCTTTCTCAACCATTTGTCTTAGATGCCATTTTCACAAAGAACCTTAGTAAGTATCTGTTTCTCCTGAAATGATTTCCTAATTCAACAACATAGAACGATAGGTAACAACACAGTTCTCTACTCACCATCTTTATGCATCAGGCCGATGCTTTTTCAGTCGTCATGCTAGCACGCATAAAACAAATCTGGGACTTCAGCCTGCCCTGCATCTTCGAAGTGTAGGGCATAAACCAAATTTTGGAATCCTCTGTTGATAATAATCCATCCAATATAGCACCTGGAGTGTTTTTTGTTTTATTAGTGAGAGTAAGTGCTGTGCTAAGTGATGGTGATGCACTTTGATGGAGCTGCCCCTGGAATGCAATAAAGAACAGAGGACAAGCTCCTTGGAGTGTGTTCCTGAATGAAAAGCCAATGGTTTAAAAGTTCACTGGAGAACCCAGGCAGGGAGAGGAGCTTACTCCATGGCTGTTGGCTACACTAAGCATATCATTAGTCTATTCTAGCTAGCTATTTACATCCAGGTGCAACTCAAAGTATAAGGAAAAAAAATCATACAAAACTTTATATTATGTTTGATCCTGGCTTAGAAAGCACATGCAAGCCTAAGTATCCCTCCAGTAGTAAAAAATGAAGTTTTACTGCTAACATATTCAAAATTTAAAACCCATGCAACTGGAAGCTGTATACTTTATGCTTTTTAGTTTCCATTCCTCCTTAGTTTACTCTTTGGGAATCCAGTGCAAGATTCTGTCTTTTCTACTTGAAAACATATAATATTTTTAGTGAAAAGACATTAAATACTTATTTTTATTACTTTATCTGAATTACTATTAAAAATAAGTATTTAAATAGAGTCATCATTTTGCATTATTAGCCCTACTACTAACATTTTTAGAGCAAGAGAAAATCCAAGATGATTTAGTTAAATAATAAGGAAAATTGTTTGATTACTATACTAAATCCTAGGCTCAGATGACTTAATTAGGTCATGCTTTACTTGTAAAGATGTATTCAGATAGTCTCCTCTTGTATAGTCCCTTTAGCAACTTAAGTCAGAAACCCAAATTTTAATATGTATGTTGATTTAATTATTTCTCCCACCTTTGTTCAAGAGCTAATTTTATTAAAAAGAGGCTAAACAATGACTGGTTAGTCTGGGTATCTCTGAGTAACTCAAATGACATTTTTACAAAAAGAATGAACATGTACATAATCACTTATCACATAAAATGAAATTCTACATTTTGCCATCACTTATTACATCAAGTGGAATTCTATGTTTTCACAAATATGCTGACATCATACTTGAGATCCTATTTAGAAAGGTTTTTTTTTTTTAATTACATGCACTACCACTAACTTTGTTTCCTGGAAAGTATCAAAATAACTAAAATACATTTTTAATAATAATATTATAAGCTATTAGTATGAACTATCACATATTCATGATGAAAGGAAATCCAAAGAGCATATGTTTGCAAACATAAACAAATGGTTAGATACTTTCTTAAGGACAAAAACCTCAACCAACAATTTTTTAAAATAATTAAATGCTTTAGATAATTCTGTATCACCTAAATATCACAAGTCAAGTTCTCCTGATGCAGTCTGACATGACACAACTCCTAAAACTGAATCCAAGCCAAATACTATTTTAATCAATTAAAATAAATGAATATTTTCAGATATATCATATATAATATTTGTATTATAGTTTCTTGTTTATGATACAGCAAAACAATTCTGTCCTCTTTGGGAACTTTCATGATTCGTAAAAGTTTGTTTTTAATTAAAATGTATTATACAACATAGAATTTTTCTTCTTTATGTCAAGGAAGCATATAGAAATTTGCACTTTGAGATATTACTGATTTATTCTGATGCTATAGCATTTTGCTCCCATGTAAACATTTCCTGTGACATGGAAATGGATAGTTTTGTGCCCTGGAAAATCCATTATTATAGGTTGCTCATGGTTTTGACTCCTGAGCTATGAAAAATATGAAAAAAAAACAGTTTTCTGAACAAGCAATTATAAACATTTGGTGCACCACAAAGCAAAAGAGAGAAATAGCTACTGTATCTATTTTGAAGTAGCCAATTCGGTATTGGTCTCTTCCTTGTTTTGCATTTATTTTTTCAGCAGCCAAGATGAAGTCTCACTACAAGATTCTTAGATGTGGACCATACATTTTGGTCCTGGAGCTACCTAGCTCTGAGCACACAGAAGTCAACACCAAGGAAAATAACGAACATGTTAATGATATATTCTACACCAATGTTTATGTGAAGAGCATATGCTTTCTTAATTCAATCTTGTGTAATCATAAAAAATCCACTTTCACAATTAACATGAACTATATATATAGTTTTTAAAAACCTGAAAGTGAGCCACAAAAGAATGACATATTATTATTTTTCAAAAAGCTTTTGACTTTTCTAAAGGATAAAATACTAAATATCATTTCCAAATTGATACTAAATTCATATTAAAAACATGACTAAAAATAACATAGGAATTGCAATATTATCTGAGATCTTTTTGCCTAAAAGAAGAATACTTTATATGTTCACCTACTCATGGATTTCATTTTTTCCCAAATTTACCTGAGCCATAAGAATCACCCCAGGAGTTTGTTAAAATACAGGACATAATGGCTTAGGCATATCTTTTTTATCCCTTCACTTTATTTTTGTAGACTCAGAGGGTACACGTGGGGGTTTGTTACATGGATATGTTGCATAGTGGTGAGATCTGGGCTTTCAGTGTACTCATCACCTGATTAGCAAACATTCTACCCAATAGGTAATTTTTCAACCCTCACCCCCACCCAGCTCTCCCTTTTTGGAGTCTGCAGTGTCTGCTATTCTCCTCTGTAGGTCCATGTGTACCCATTATTTAGTTCCAACTTATAAGTAGGAACATGTGGTATTTGATTTTGTTTCTAAGTTATTTCTCTTAGGATAATAACCTCCAGCTACAACCATGTTGCTGCAAAAAAAACATTATGTCATTCATCTTTATGGCCTGGGCAGATCTTCTGATCCAAAAGTTTTGAAATGACAGACTTAGGCACACAATTGGTACCAGGGACTGGATTGATGTGGTATGGTAACATTTCTTCCAGTTTTAATGTTCTATGATCTATGAGTTGACTAAGATGTTACAAGTTTATTCTTCATAGATATAGATAAAAGAAAATACATATTGGTGTAGATCTTGATTTAGACTCTTCTTATAGACATAGAAATCGTAACAGAGACTTGTTAGTGATAGATGGATAGATAGATAGATAGATAGATCAATCTAAACAAAGATCTGGGCAGATACCAGAACATAGAACCTATTTATCAACTAAGTCCATAAAGTTATCAACTAGAACTCATTTTTTATTTTAGTTTAAGAACAGAGTCTGACTACATCACCCAAGCTGGAGTGCAGTGCTGCCATAATAGTTCTCTAAGTCTCAAACTCTGGGGCACAAGCTATCCTCTTGCCTCAGCCTTCTAAGTAGCCAAGATTACAGGCATGAGCTACATCTGACTACTGTTCTTTTTCAAGCCTTTATGTACCTGAAATGTAATGAACTCATGGAGAGAACAAGTGCGAATTAGCCACTGAAATTATTCTTTGCATATACCACATGAATTAGTGTTTTTTTCCTACTAATATATGGGCCGATTGCAAATGTGTGTGTATTTATATAGTTTTTTAAAGCTGTATAAAGTTAATTACAAGGCAAATTTTGTTTAGCAAAACTCGCTTCAAGAGGTGAGATCTCAGCCAGGCGCGGTGGCTCACGCCTGCAATCCCAGCACTTTGGGAGGCCGAAGTGGGTGGATCATGAGATCAGGAGCTTGAGATCAGCCTGGCCAACATAGTGAAACCTCGTCTCTACTAAAAGTACAAAAATTAGCCAGGTGTGGTGGCATGCGACTGTAGTCCCAGCTACTCAGGAAGCTGAGGCCAGAAAATCGCTTGAATCCGAGAGGCAGAAGTTGCAATGAGTTGAGACCATGCCATTGCACTCCAAACTGGGTGACAAAGTGAGACACTGTCTCAAAAGAGAGAGACAGAGAGACAGAGAGAGAGAGATCTCACTGTGATACTCAGGCTGGAGTGCAGCAGTTATTCACAGATGCCATCATAGTGCACTGCAGCCTCAAACTCTTGGCTCAAGCTATCCTCAGCCTCTGAAGGCAAGTCATTAGGTCCTACAGGCACACAAAAAACTTATGTCTAAAAATATTACTTTGTTTTATAATTTATTATTTTACTTCTAATAATTCCAACAAATTATCTGGAAAACACACAATAAAACAAGGAACAAAATAAATGTGCAAATGGGGGTGAAGTAAAATGAGGTAGAAAGCAAAGGTAAGATTAGTCACAAGAACCAGTATTTTAAAAATTCATATAGTGAGTTCTTGTAGTAATGTTATAGTGAATCGACATTTGGTTCTGAGACTGAGCTTTCTAGCAGCCAGAACCAGGAGAAAAATGTAATCAGACACAAGGTTTTTAGGCTTAAGTAAGTTATGGTATATTAATTAAATATGATTTAAATTTAATGCAACCACTGGAAATTGTGATCATAGAGACTATCTAGCCTTATAGAGATACTCTTTTAGTTATAATGTTAAGTTACAAAAGCAAGTCATAAAATTATAAAATCACTATACTAAAAAATAATAATTATATAGAAAAAGGTTTTTAAAAATACATCTAAATGCTATCAGTGGTTGCATTAGTGGTGGTAATATATTTTTTTGTTTTTCTCTAATGATATATTAATAAACTTATGAGAATATTTTAAAATTACATAAATTATTTAAACATAGTTTTCTATTTTTCTTTAAAATCTCTACACAAAGATGCCACAATCAACCTCAATAAGTATGATAGATCTTACTTGTACTCTTTCCCTCCTTGTCTTGCAAGATTAAGCCCCCTGAAATTTTTCATAACCATGTGGTTTGATTCAGCAAATGAAACATGTCAGTTCCAGCAAAAGTAACATGTCACTTCTAGGTAGCTCCATATAAAAGCCAATGATGATTTCCCATTATTACAATGGCAAACCTTGAAGCCTCATGTAGACATACAGGCATCCTAAGCTTACAGAGACTCTGCCAGCCTAGGCCTCTGAGTGATTTGAGTAGACCCACCTCCCACCCATGACAACCTGCATCAGTATGCAGAGACACAAACCTTTGTTGTCTTAAATTTTCAAGATTTAGAGGTGGTTACTGTAGCATAACCTAATCTATCCTGCTTAATTCAGTAATTAATTCTTATGTTTTATTGTTATTGTGGTAAAATTTTTCCAAAAACACAACCAAAATCATATACCTATTTGCCTTGTCAAATGTGTATAATTATAACATTTTATATTAGTTAATTCTTTAAGACATTTCAGAAAGACCCATAACAGAAATTCTCAGCAGCATATGAAGATTAAAGGTCTAGTCAAATTAACAAAGTAATACATTCAAGAATCACAATCCTTTATTGATTTTCACTTTATTAATTTTCTTACTATCAATAAAGTCAAGTGAAACAAGACCTGGCCTCTTACAATGTACCATGCACATAACCATTGTGGCTAATATATTAATAGAATGAACACTTACAAGTCCATAGACCCTAGTAGGTTCTTGTCTTCCATTGGTTACTAATACATAGCTGCTCATTGAGTTGTTTAGCAATAAAAATAAGATATAAATAATGGTTAAAAGATATTGAAACAATTAAGTTTAAGAAAGCAAAAACTCTGTAAGAGAAATAGTGATCAAGATCCAAAATATCATACCAGTGAAGCACTAAATAATTTAAACCTGGACCAAAATTAAAACCTATAAATTTTTATCCTGTTTTTGTGGAGCAAAGTAATTTTGTTGACATTCTATGGTCACAATTAGGTTGTAGTCTGAAAATAACTTTTTATATAAATGAGAGCATATTCAAGATTGTCCCTAAAATAATATCATAATCACTTGCATTCCCATCACTTTCTAAAATGGAGAAGAGGAGAGTGGGTTGTTCTGCCAAAAATGGCGCATAACCCACAGGCTGCAACATCAGTATAATAGCTTATGCTTAGCCTGTTGTTCATGGAACAGCATTATGACCTGTGTTGTTGTGGACAAAAAACTGAACATAAAGATCTGATTAAACTAAAGAACTTCTGCACAGCAAAAGGAACTATCATCAGAGTGAATAGGCAACCTACAGAATGGGAGAGAATTTTTGCAATCTATCCATCTGACAATGGTCTAATATCTAATAATGACAAGGAACTTAAACAAATTTACAAGAAAAAACTCAAACAACCCCATTAAAAAGTGGGTAAAGGACATGAACAGAGACATTTATGTGGCCAAGAAACATATGGAAAAAAGCTCAACATCACTGATAATTAGAGAAATGCAAATCAAAACCACAATGAGATTCCATCTCACTCCAGTCAGAATGGTGATTATTGAAAAGTCAAGAAACAGCAGATGCTGGTGAGGTTGCAGAGACAGGAATGCTTTTACATTGTTGATGGGAATGTAAATTAGTTCAACCACTGTGCAAGACAGTGTGGCAATTTTTCAAAGATATAGAACCAAAAATGCCACTTGACCCAGCAATCCCATTACTGGGTATATACCCAAAGGAATATAAGTCATTCTGTTATAAAAATACATGAGCCCATATATTCATTGCAGCACTATTCAAAATAGCAAAGAAATGGAATCACCCCAAATGCCCATCAATGATGGGCTGGATAAAGAAAATATATAATACATATACACCATGGAATACTATGCAAGCCTTAAAAGGAATGAGATCATGTCCTTTGCAGGGACATGGATGGAGCTGGAATCCATTATCCTCAGCAAACTAACACAGGAACAGAGATCAACACTGCATGTTCTCACCTACAAGTGGGAGCTGAACAATGAGAACACATGGACAGAGGGAGGGGAACAATACACACTGGGGCCTGCTGGAGGTGGGTGAGGGTGTGAGAGGAGGGAGATCATCAGGAAAAATAGCTAATGCATGCTGGACTTAATAGCTAGATAATGGGTTGATAGGTGCAGCAAATCACCATGGCACACGTTTACCTAAGTAACAAACTCGCACATCCTGCATATGTACCCTGGAACTTAAAAAAAAAAAAAAAAAAAGAATGATCATGAAGAACATCAGAACACAAGGTGAATCACATGTTAGAATGAGTTGATGAGATATTCCTGTATAGTTTCAAGAATAAAAGGTTTAAGTTATCTTAGATGGTTTCAAAGTTTTTAAATGTCACTGTCATAATAAAACATTCTAAAGATTCTTCACTTTCTTTAAGTTTTTTAATCTTTCTATAAAAACACTCATATACGATGCCATTCTTTGTTTTTTTCTAGCATGTACACTGGAACATTCAGAGACTTATGTTTATGTTTATGCTAATTCTTATAATACCCCACAGTGCCAACCCAATACAGAGCCTGTGCTCAAAAAACTCTGGATGAGTTGAATTGCATTCTTTGTCTTCAAAACGGTTATTCTCTCTAGTGTCTTTACCTAGACTTTAGATTCTCTTGTATCAAAGGACACATTGTACAGCTTATAATGTCTCTTGAATGTAGTATAAGAAGATAAAAGGCAGAAGAAGGATTAACTTCCATTCTCTTCAAAAGGTACTTACTCATTTATTTACAGGACTTGAGGTGGTTCAAATGAGTAACATGCAAAATACACTTAATAAATTAGAAAACCAAAACCAAAAAGAGGATCTGAAATTAATATTGAAGGCAAAAACATTATATGACTCATATTACAAAATATCCAATTTATCTTTGAGGTTCATAGCCACTGGAAAAAAAGACGTGTAAAGGGGCACACTCCTCTTGAATTGAAAGTAGAAAGTTTATCAGTTCCTCACAAAAATTTCTAATACTTAGACTCCAAATTCTAAAGGAAGTTCTCCTGTGGGATTTAATTTGAGACCTCTGAGAAAGAAATAGACTAAATGTTGCTGCTCTTTGTGATTTGTATTTCAGTAAAAGCTAAAGGCAGGGAGGGTAATTTCATCATGTATAAGTTAATGTAGATGGATCTTACTGCCATTATGTCTTCAAACTGGGACACAGTGATAAAGCATAAGAATTATCCACAAAATTTGTTGGAGGACTAATTTCTCTCAAAAAAATTCCTTTTCACAGTCAGACTTTAGATTCATGAAAAGAATAACAGGGTTTGGAATAAAAGAGATCTGAATTTGATTATGTTTGGTCAAACAATTATTTCACTTCCCTGAGCCTCAGCTTCTTGAGTAGAATTATGTGGATAAGGAATAGAGGCAGAACATAAAAATCATCTAACATATGCCATGCAAAAGGCATTACTTGCTGCAGAAAGATAAGGACAGAGTGGATAACAGGATAACACCTATTGTTGTTTGAAGAAGAATCTACATCCCTTGGCTTCCAGATGAACAGATAGAACTGCTGCAATTTTTATGATACCTGAAGAGCCTATCCAAGATTCTTCTTCTATGGAAGTCCCATTTACCTCCTTATGGAAGAGAAGCAAAGCTGGGCCTCTCCTCAGAAAATGACTGTGGTTCACCTTCAGTAATAAGACAAGTATTAAATTTATATCTCAGATTTCCACATAATGGAATTAGTCTAACATCAACTTGGAAACTGTACAAAACAGACTCTTCCAGTTTTTAATTGCCACAGAAAAATCTCGGTAACTCTTCCAAGGGATAATGACTGTGAGCCACTTACTTTTCCACTAGCATTTCAGAGTTGGTTAGCTGTAAATATAAGCCCAGATTATTGTGCACATGAACTGGGTATACAGAGATATTTTAGTAGTCACTGTTCTAACTTCAGGAGTATATTCTTGTCAGGTGATATTTTACTTTTCCTAGTTAACATTGAGTCAGTCTTCTGTTCTCAAGATGTAAATGGCAGAGCAGATGTAGATGGTAAATTCTAGGGCTATTTGCATCATGGAGTCATCAACCAGGTCATCAGAAAGTAGATAGATAACTTTTCCACCACAGCTGAAGTTTGAAGTTAGTTCATATAAAAATGCCAAATGCACCCACAGATGCACTAAACAGAAGTAGAACAAAGGTGAGCTCCATTATCCATTATTAAATAATATTGTCTGATCCATAAGTTGCATAATTATATCTCTTCCAGATATAAGAATGTGAATCATAACAAATCAAGTGATATCATTGATTTCATACAAAACTATTTGCATAAAATATTTCTTATAACCTACTCTCAATGCTATCATTTCTCTATTTATGCAGAAGTTTCTCCCAAAAGACCTCACAATCTTTCTTTTTAGTCCAACCAAACTCTGTGTATTTGATAATACTTCGTTTTAGAATAAACCTAACATCACAAGAAACATGAGCAAAGGACAAACAAGGCCAGATTTTTCACATATTATTATTATTATTTTGTATTTATTTCTTTATACTAGTTTTCCCGTTTGGCTCTCTATGCATGTTTTAACCTGAAATGAATATCACTTCTAACAATTTCCCTTTAACACGACCACCACCCCCACCCTCACTATCCCAACTCCCTGGCTAAAGAAAACACTTAAGTGGGGTAAATGGTCCAAATATTTCAAGGGAAATCTTTTCTACTTTAATTCATGTAAAGAAAAAAAAATGTATATCATCTGCTAGTGGCTCAGCAGCCTGTGAAGTATGTGTTGGTAAACCTAGTCCTGTTGCTAGTGGCAGAAACAATCCTGCTTTGTATTTATATAATATCTTTCTGCTATGAAGCTTGCAGGATATTATGTGTCTTACATCACTAATCTTCATAACATTCCTATAGTCATGAGAATAAATTGAAGTGAAGACTGTACTTTAACCTGAAAAATCATGAAATGGGAAAAACTGATAAAGATGCTGCACACAGCTGATCTTGTTAAGGGTGTATGGAAATGTCGTGGGGCCAGACTCTCATTCCCCGTCACACTACATGCACCATTTTCCATAAGTGAATCTTTCTTTCAATCTAGAGGGAGAGCCATGACTGAAAGCTGAAAAGAAGCTTCAGTGACTAAGCAGCAGAGTGGAACCTCAGGGCCTCTGCATTTTCTTTTTAATTCTGTTCCTAATTTGTGACGTGACCCTAAGAAACCTTTTGCCCTCTTTAAGCCTTAATTGTTTTACTTAAAAAATAGTATTGTGCAAAGCATGTTGCTCAGCATCCTGGCTGTGGCTTCCAACACTCTATCTTTTGTAGTGTCCTGTAATTAATTTGTTCATCTATTCAACAAATATATATGTTGAGCATATTCTATGTTTAAGGCACTGGGCCAGACACTTCAGACTCTGCAAGAAATTAAGACATTATCTCAAGCTTACAAAATAAAAATAAGAGTTCTTACAGGTGTAAAAATAGCTACATTATAAACCAGTATCTATTGTGTCATTGAACAATGAAAATGATATACTAAGTGAATTCTGAGGGTTTGCTTCTGGCACACTGAGGTAGCAGAAAGAGTACTGAATAAGCAGTAAAACCTTACTCATAGATCCAGCTCTACCATTTACTAGCTTTCTATAAAATAGATAAAATAGAATTCACAAGGTTGTTGTGATAAAGTACAATATAATAGGGGAAAAACGCCTAATAGATGTAAAGTTATATTTTTAAATTATAACTCATGAGATCAGAGAATGCTTCAGGTAAGTGATATTCAGAATGATCTGTGGGTACTGAAGGATATTTCATTAGGTGGAGAATATTCTGCACAGACAGAATGGTAAGGCACAAAACAGGAAATGTATTAAGAGATAACTAAGGATTCGAAGGATGAAAAGTCACAATGAGAGGAACAAATACCTTCGGAAGCTATAAGATGGTAGAAGAAGTGAAGGAGTCGAAGAAATGAAACTAAAGAGCTTATGATGAGGGACGTTGCTAGTTTAAGATATTCAGATGATCTAAATGTTGACACGATCTAAGGGATGGTGGTGCTTAATCTACGGCTGAAATCAACTGAAGATTCAACTCAGCCAAACTGAAGTGATTCAGAAAATCTAAGTCTATTTTTGTATGAATTAAACACAGAGATAATGATGAGAGTGCAAAGTAAAGAAGAAAATTCTGAACAACATGCAAAAATCATCAAAGAAATAAGAGATACAGATGAAAGCCAATAGTCGAAATAAGGTAGATGAAAGACAGAAAAGTCTTGTTAAAATAACTGAAAGAAACAATAGAGAATATTGAAACTATACAGGATTTCATATTTTAAATATGGTGATTCCTTGTTTAGGATCTTCCAAAAAAATATTCTTCAGCAAGTAGCCTCAATCTACCAGTTAATCTAGAAACTTTAAGCTCAACTTCCAAGTCATGTGTACATACCATTCTTCATAGCTCAAACTCGCAGTACAGCTGGTAGCCACAATCATCTCCATGAGCAATGACTTCCCTGCCAGCCCACCTTCCTGATTTCTCTTTTCTTTCTCCTCTTCCTATAACACGCATTCACTCATATCTACCTTGAATAAGTCAAAGGGGCTCAAACTCAGGAAATATTTAGAGTTTCTAGCCCTCAGAGACAAAATTATGTCCTATTTGCTTGATTACTGTCTACCATGGAATTGGGCATATGTGCCTAATTTTAAAATTAATGTTCATTTATTTCATTCAGGTTGCATGAACATATAATAGTAATGGGAAAATAATTTATAAAATCTGGGTAGATTCTGAGTGGGAAGAATTACATCTAGTTCACTGGTATGAGTCCAAATTGATGGAAAACTAGTATAATCAATAGCATTTTCCAATAAATAAAAACTTTTAAAATATGAATTAGAAGACACCATACAATTAACTAATGAGCTAAGAAAGAGAGATACTTTCTTTCAGTTTGTTCCCCATTTTGTTTTTCACCTTTTGACCTAGTTTTTCTTTCTTCTTTTGATAACTAGTTTGCCTTTGATCAGCAAGAGTGAATGTCCAAGAATCAGAATGCAAGTTTTACTTCAAAGATCAGAACACTTTCTCGATGGCCATTCTGATGAGTAATTCAATATTAACTCACTCATTAAGCTACAGTTGGGCTTTATATTTTTTCTACACACACTTTTTCTTATTAAAAAAAAAAAAAAAAAAAAAAAACAGAAAAAGAAAGAAAACTACTTAATACGCCATCTAGCTGTGAGTAGAACTTCTACAGACTGCCCAAATGTAAGTACATGATGATCACTGTGTTCAATCTATGTCACTTATAATGACCAGATTTCATATTTCAGGTTTTCATATGACCTAATTTCTAACCTAAGGCATTGTCTTATTCTCAAAAGCATTCTAACATATAATGATACATTTATGAATATAACCTATTTTTTCTCAAATTTTTACCATTTTGCTGAAACCCCAAACTGTTATGATTTTCTCATTATTTATATTATTTTCTCTTGCTAAATTTTCTTATAGTTGGTTCTGAACTGATCACTGAGTAAAAATGATTCTTACATAGGCTAATGATTGTGTGTAAACTTATTTAGGGATAAAATAGCTTCCTTAAAATAACCCCAAGGAAACATATATAATAGCTCCTCCACAATAGGTATATAATTTAATTCCTGCATGTCATATCATAGTTTAAAACTAGTTTTCACATATTTTATTTTATTTGATCTTCACAGCATCACAATAGTGGATTAAAAATATTTTTATTATCCCTATTCTCAGATGAGGAAACTGATGCTCAGTTAAATAAATTACATGCTCAAGATTATGCAGATAATAAGCAGCTTAGATTAGAATTCATGTCTTGGAAGGGCATGATACTACATGGCTATTTGATCCAAAATGAACACTAATAAGATAGCGTTAATAATTTTCCCCTTGACAAAAGCGTGTAATATCAATGGAACGTAAAATTAAAAATAAATAAGAGCTATAGGATTAGGAAAAAAATATATTATTTTAGACAAAATGATTGCCTACATGAAAAATGCAAGTGAATCTATAGATAAGCCATTGAAAAATGGCTATGTGTTCAAAGAAAAATAATTGACAAAATGTTGGATGTCTTATTGGAAAAACTGGACAATTTTTTAAATTATTCTTGTTTCTTCCTTTACTATAATGCCAAATTGCCAAATTTTTCTTTTGAAAGCATATATCCTCTTTAAGATAAAAAATAAATCTGAAGTAAAGAAAAAAGATATTTACCATCTAAATTTGGCAGTATCCACAAAAATTTAGATATATTAATTGGATTCTTGCTTGTGTTCATTCCCCATCATGCTATATACAGTAACTTTTATATGTAAATCTGTCTTTCAATCTAAAAGGAGAACCATGACTGAGGCTGAATAGAGGAAAGATTCAATGATTGAGCAGCTGACTGGGACCTCAGTGCTTACGAGTTTTTATTCTAATTCTGTCCCTAATTTGTGGTGTACCCTAAGGAATTTCTCAGCCAGTTTCTGCCTCTCACCTTGTTAATAAATAAATACATGTAACAGTTTAACCTGCTGTATATGAAAAAAATGTGTAATACACAATAAGGTAAAGATGGAGATTAAGAACCGTTAATTTGTTCATTTTTACATTGAATACATTTTAACTTGTTTTATGTAATCAGCACTGTGCCAGGCACTGGATATGGAAAGGAAAGTAAGTCAGACATTGTTTTTCTCTGCATTACATTACAGTCATTAAAGTCATGTATGTATGATGGATATTAATCAAACTTCAACATGTATATTTACTAAATACTGTAGATATAAACTGAGGCATAGAAGGACATAGAAAAGAGACCTATTGCCATGTCCAAGACAAAATTCTGGTATTCTCATGTATGTCATGTATGTAAATACATTTTATTGTATTTATGTATTTGTAAAGTAATGCAAAGGTAAAATATAATATAAAGAGATCCAAGTCTCTAGGAAAATACAGAAAATCATAGTAAAAGAACAAGCAAGAGAAAAAGGAAATATGTACAATATGGAGTAAATGCAAGGAAATTAAAGATGTAATGGGAAAATAAAAACCCATATGGAAGAGAAAACAGAACTAGACTCACGCTGAGAAAATGGAATCAGTAATATGTAAAACAAAATTTTAAAAGACTTCTTAAAATCAAGAAGAAATGAGCAGAGGGATGAAAACAATAGAACATAAGATTATAATTTTGGAGAGCATAAAACAGGGAACTAACACATGAATAACTTACACTTCCAAAAAATACACCACAACAAATAGAACCAAAAACTAAAAATAGGAAAGGTGGAATTGGATATAATATTCTAAACTGCAAAAAAATTTTGTAGCTAGCATAAAACTCAATGATGAAAAACAAAAAGTGTTTTCTCTAAGATCAGGAATAAGACAAGGATGTCTGCTCTCACTTCTACTCAACAAAATACTAAAAATACAAAAATTAGCCAGGCTTCGTGGCCTGCACCTGTAGTCCCAGCTACTGGGAGGTTGAGATAGGGGAATCACTTGAACCCAGGAGGCAGAGATTGCATTGAAAAAAAAAAAAAGAAATATTAAACTTCACAGCATTGTTATCACACCCAGTGTCCCTCTATCCTTTTTATAAAAGAGAAATTCTATTCAACAAAATATTACTCACTAGGGACTATCATTGTTAAAAGAATATATACTATGATATACTATGAATATACAGATTTGATGTTTCTAAAACATTTTCTTGATTAATTTAAAAAGTATAAAGTAATTCTGCTCAGCAGATATTTATTTGGAAGAAGTGGGTCTCAATTTTATTCAGGATGCTCTTTAATATACTATATTAAATTCAGCTGTTGTATTGATGATAAAATTTATGAAGAAATGCTATGATGCTATTGATATGATGAAAATTTTCTTTATGGAGCCGATTTTCAGAGTTTGCTCAGTGACTAAAATAAAGTTATTTTTCCCGTAGGAAAAGTATAACAAACTCCTTACATCATTCATGGTTGCAAAAATATACCATTATTTTACCAAAAAAGTCAATTTGTTTCTAATTAAAGAAACATTTAAGTGGTTGACGGTGAAAAAATAAAGCTGCCTTGTTGTTGACATTGTTTTTAAAAGGAGAAGGATTTTTATAAATGTTTATCTTTGTTCATTATCCGAAGACTACTGGCTTAACCTTCAACATATAATAAATATTGGGTATGTGGGTATGCTGGCTTACATCTCATGATCGGAAAAGCATAGAAAACTGATTTCAATATGTGTTTGTTCTTAGCAGCAGGATATAGTAATTTTGAAGAGAAATTATCAAATTGAACATTAGCAGACTGTGTACAGTTAAGATCTGCAAGTCTATATCATCTACCATATAAACATATATTGCTTAAGTATATACTAGAATCTCTTTACTATTACATGTTTCTGTTTTATATTTGTTTAAAGCAGTAACTAAACACATTCCAAAAAGTTCACACTAATATTTTTTCATGCATTTGTCATGTCGATCATTAGATATTTAACACATATTTCTATTGGTTTAAATATTAAGCATCTTATTTATCTTGACATATTGTACTTTATATCCTTGTTTTCCACAAATATGTCAATGGATGCTGAAGAGATGAAAACTTAAAAATAGAAACTTCTAAGTAAAAATAAGTCAAACCAAAAGTCAATTTAATAAAGTATTTACCAGGCACCTACTACTAACATTGCATTGACTTAGATTCTGTGACTATAGAAAACTTCACCTAAACATCACAATAAAGGAAGAGATAAAAGTACTTCCAAATCTGAGACATGCTCCATGCTCATCTGATCATAGTTCAGTTTCTCACACAATAAGCTATGCACTGGGCCTCAGGGCTGTTTCCACTCATCCTTAAGGAGAAGAAACAAAATTCAGTCATTCCAAGCCTACATGCCTAACTGCATGACCCTCTTACAATTATTTTTTTTATTCTGAAGGTGAATCTTCTTCCTGGAATTTATGTTCAAATGCAATTTACAGATCTTAAAAACATAATCTCCTTAACTTAAACATTTTGCATGTGCATGAGGCACCAGGGAATATGAAATGATGCCCTAATTGAAACATGACTTAATAAGCAGTCCCTGAAACCAGTAGAGCCCCTGAACTGCAATCCCAGCTTTAATACCACTTGCTGTGTTTCTTCGGTGTAATTGAATAATACACCAGAAGTTTAGTCTCCCCATTTTATGAAAGAAATGAACAGGGTAGGTAACAGTCACTGAAAAATTGAATTAAACAATTTTCCCCCACTTTATAGAGACAAATTATATCTGTAAAGAAATATTTACTGAAAATGAGGATTGCCTCCTAAAAAGCCTCTTTCTCTACAGTGGAAAATATTACCAAAATCTATAAATTAATATCTTGGTTCTTGGTTATTGAACTTTCAACCTGTTGGCATATCTGAGTAGTATGATAATTAGTAATTCAACAAATTAAAATGACATGACCACTAAGAAGAACAAAGCAGATCTATATGAGCTGATAGGAAAACATCCAGGTACAGTTTACAGTGTACTCTATGAGTTGTGCTTAAAAGGAGATGTGAGAGGGAAAGATTCTGATACAGTCATATGGTGATAAATTTCTCTGAGGCCTAAGGTAGTGTTTATTTCCTCTTCATAAACGTGACACCTCTGTCAATGCCTAGCTTAAATTAGGTAGTAAATAAGTGCATATGTGTGTGATGAACGTCTTCTTTAGAATGTCATTTGGGCATTCCACAAATAAAATAAAAATGGTTATATCCAAAATTACTAAAGATTTTATAAAAATTTTTAAAGGGTTTCTGAAATTTTAAACCAGCAAAATACTGAGCCAGTAAGAAAAGAATTAAGTAAACTGTACTATAACCACTTGATAAAATATTATGTAACTTAAAATTAGTTTAATGATTATGTAGCAAAAAAAAAAAATATGATGGCACATTAAATGAAAAACAAAGTGGCCAGGCACAGTGGCTCACACCTGTAATTCCAGTACTTTGGGAGGCCGAGGTGGGCAGATCATGAGGTCAGGAGATGGAGACCATCCTGGTCAACATGGTGAAATCCCGTCTCTACTAAAAATACAAAAATTAGCTGGGTGTGGTGGCGCATGCCTATAATCCCAGCTACTTGGGAGGCTGAGGTAGGAGAATTGCTTGAACTAGGGAGACAGGGGTGGCAGTGAGCTGAGATCATGCCACTGCACTCCAGCCTGGTGACAGAGCAAGACTCCTTCTCTAAATAAATAAATAAGAAAGAAAGAAAAAGAAAAAAAGTATCTACTGAAACTGAATATGTATATACCCTAGGATCCCACAATTTCCTTCCTGCATATATAGCCAACAAAAAAAGTGTACATATATATTCAACAAAAGACAAGAATAGAAATTTTTGTAGCAACATTATTTTCATAGCAACTCTTTATTTTGTTTTTAATTCCCTTATTGATGGCAATTGAAGTGTCCTTTTGTACCATCACATTTATTTTATTATTGTAACAATTTTTATAAGAAATATATTACTGCCAACCTTCTGAGCAGAAAATAAAAATTAAGAATCAATCCATTTGAGACTCAGAATAGTAGTAGATCAGTCTTTAAAGTCACTTAAAAGTATCGTGGTCTTTTCTAACCTTGGGTGGTCACTTTAGGATCTGGGCAACATCCTTCAACCCTGTCTCTGAAGATTGCTCTTCAGCTGGACACTACAGTTCATTCAGGGCCCATTTGATCAGCTGTAATGGTCAATTGGAGCAACTGCACCCCTGTTGTCTGCAAGTGGAAGCGGGAACATGCCAGTACATAAGGCTGGGTGGGTCTTTTCTCAGTAACTTCACATACAGCTCTTTGGAACACTCTGGGAAACAACACTTCAATGAGAGATCTGCCTTTAGCTTCAGACATTAGTTGAACCCCAGGAGCCTGGACCTATCAGTAATAGAGGTGGAAAGCTCTGGCTAGAGATGGTGCTGGTAGGAGAAAGAGAAAGATGACTACAAGAACAGCAGGAACCAAAGATGGCACTAAGAGCCACAGGAAGAGACATTGTGAGCTGCTCACTTGGTATAATGACTGTCCCAAGGTCAATACATAAAAGTAACAAATCATGACATCTCATTATATGCTGGCTTTAGTGTCAGCCCTCAGTCAGCATGGCTGACTGACACAAGCTAAAAATAAAACCAATAATAAAAATCCCAATTCCCTTGGTCTCTGACACATCAGATTGGTAGCTGTTTATGGATGAGACAGCTTCAGCCTTTGACAGCATAAATTACTTCAAATAATAAAGTGTCACCTAACAACTAGTTTAATAGTTTGAAGGTTCTGCAGTAACTACTTCAAAATAAAAATCCTACCTCTTGTGTTTTATCTTATCTGAATATAGCAACCAGTAGAGAGCAAAGTAGCTAAAATGCTAACCCAGCAAATACCATCAGATAATATTTGGAAGCTCCCAAATGTTCAGGCAGATAGCCAAGCAATTTATTTCCCCATCAGAAGGGAAGAGTTTGCTTCTAAATTCTCCATGGAAGACACTTTATGAAAAGCAACAAATATTCCTGTTGTTTACAAAGCAACATTTGTTCTTCTTATATGAAAATTATAATTCCTCAGTTGATTCACAAAAACTCCCCGTGACCTCTCACTACACAAACAGTAAAGCCCAGCTCAGGAGCCCGGATCAGTTCTAGGATACAAGTTGCTCTATTTCATATTCAGTGAGTGAAAAAAATGCACATTTAAATTCAACTGATGGCAAAAGGATTTGCTTGTTCAACTATTTAAAATATTATAGAGTTAAACTGTCATTACCCCAAAAAATAATCTCTCTGGAAAATTGACCCAAGGCCAAAAATTTAGGTTGGAAATTATCTAACAAGGAAGAACCCTATAAAACATTACATTTCTTTAAAAACAGGGTTTTAGAATTATATACTATTACCTTGAAACTTGGCTATTTTTCAGTGTCTTTTTACTATTTCGTTTAATGAGTATAGCTCAGAACCTATTACCTACCAGATAATTTGCTAGTACTGAGGAGCATAAAAAAAAAAAACTGAAAACAAAGTCTCCATGAATTTATAATCTAATAAGAAATTGACACAAATGATAACAATACAAGGGTATCTGTGATTTTATTACGATTGACTTCTATGGGCCTGACACCACGCCAGATGCTGAGGATAACTCAATTTCTATATTTAGGAGCCTGCAGTAGTATAGGAAGGGTAAATATACAAGGAAACATGTTATATGTGCTGAAACAGGGCTATATAAAATGTGTGCCATGAAAACAAGGAAGAAGAAATGGTTAACTAAGCTGCCCTGGGAAATCAGAGGGAATTGATTACTTTTGGCACTTGGCAGTTGAGTTGGATTTTAAAAGATGGGTAGGATTTCACAAAGGAGAGAATGGGGTTGATGGCAGAGAGGTTATTTCAAGGAAAATGAACAGTAGATTACATGACACAAATGTGAAAAATCAGGAGGGTCACAAATGCTGGGATCCAGTTTTTGCCTGTTGATTTGACAGAATTGTTTAGTAGCACTCAAATTCACTCTAAAAAGTGTTATTTTTTTTTTAAGATACAGTATATGGTCAACCTAATGAAACTGCGTGTGATAGGTTAGAATTATTGAAACTGTAGACATATTGAAGAAGAAGAATTAGAATAAAGGAACATTCTAAGGAATCTTTTTTTCTTTTCATAGGCAAGCCGGAGACATTAGAAATTCATTGAGAGTGTATCAGAATATGTACATGTTAAAGATAAAACTGATTGGCTATTTAGAGACTGAACTGGGAGGTAGCGTATGAGTAGAGAGTATATTATAGGACTGACCTAAAGTATTAATGAAGAGAAAAATCTAGGTTCTGGTATGATCAACAGAACTTTAAAGACTGACAGCAGAAGAAGAAACCCGTGACAGCCTATTTTCTCATTCCCTTCTGAAGCTGTTTCTAAGCCTTTAGCATGTCATTCAAGTCCCCAACCAGGTGAGGGTCTGGAAATATGCCCACTTAACCCTAGCTTCAAAATTTTCCCATCTCTCTTTATCTTCAATCTCCCTCCTCATCTACATAAGCTTATAAATATACTCATTTCTCCATCTCATTAAAAAAAAAAGAAAAAAAAAAAGGCTCTCTGAGACCAGCCTGCTACATGGCAAAACCCTGTCTCTACCAAAAATAAAAAAAAATAAAAAAAATAAAAATAGCCCAGTGTGGTGGCATGTGTCTGAAGTCCCACCTACTCAGGAGTCTGAGGTGGGAGGATCCCTTGAGCTTGGGAGACAGAGGTTGCAATGGGCTGAGATTGCTCCACTGCACTCTAACCGGAGTGACAAAGTGAGACCCTAGCTCAAAAAAAAAAAAAAAAAAAAAAACTTCTTTCTCTTAAGGTTTGGCCCATGTCTTTCATGTCTATATGCCTTGGAGGAGTGGTTTATATTCACCATCAACAGCCCTCTTTGCTCTTAAGCAAATAAGAACAATAACAATAGCAACACCAACTACAACAGTAATAACTGACATGGATTGAGCACTTACTAGATGTCAGACACTATGCTTTATATGCTCTGGCTTTTCAATCTTCTCACCAACAACCGGTAGTATAGGTACTATTACTATTCCATTTTTACTGATGAAAAACATATTAACCAAACTTGAGTAACTGAGTCTTAGAAAATGAGACTTACAGAGGTAATCAAAAAGCTACTCTCTAGGAAACATAAGCCAAAGAGGCCTCTGGTATCACATTGATGGCTATACACTGAGGACCTCCAATGTAAATAATTCCAGAACTGGCTCTTCTAAACTCCAGGCCCATCTATGAACTTTCTACAGGGCACTTCTACTAGGATAATGTCCTGGAAATCCCACCTTGCTATGCACAAAACTAGTCCTATAATCCCTGCCCCCAGTCTCCCTAAACAAACAAACAATTAGTAATCTACACTAGGTACTTGAAAGTAAACTGATTCTTTCTTCCTTAGCTTTCTTCCTTCCTCAAACTCTACTACCACCTGTCCTTCATGGTCCATGAGATTACCTCCAAAATCTCTCTCCTAGCCATGCTTTCCTTTCTCTTCACTTCCCAAATCCAGTCCCACATCATCTCTGGACTCAGTTATTACTTTGTATCATTACCATTTCCTCCTCAATACACCAATCACATCCATCTTTCCTATACAGTTCTGATCTGGTCATCCCCATGCTTAAAAACCTTTAAAGCGTAGCTCAAATGTTATATCTGAAATTTTCCAATTGTTCTTCCTGACAGAAGGAGAATTAGTTATCACTACTGTCAGAGTATTCTCATCTTCATTCATATGCTAAAAAAGCACTTAAACATGTTTATGTTGTGTAGTCATGTATGTGGTGTTTATCCCCTCTTAACCCAGATTGTGCTTGCTTTGATGGTAAGGATATGACCATATTCACTGTTGTATATTTAACATCAAGCATAATGCTTAGCATCCATGTTAAATACGTTTGTCTAATACATCGATTTAGAAATTACTAGATGATAATCATACAGTATCATGCTCATGTGCTGAAACAAGCTCTTATCACACTTTCTTTTTCAAATATAAAAACATTCATCAGGCATTTTACTACAAGTGTCTCACCAGAGCAAAATTACAGTGAGAAAGTGCCTGGGATTTCTAGCCTCAAGAAGAAGATAGAAGATGCCAGTTTTCATAGAAACTTTTCTACAAAGAGATGTTTCCAGACCATGCTTATATTCTGCAACTGTGAAGAGGTTAGATAACTAGCAAATAACTGCTCTACGCATTCTCATTTTGAAGGCTTAGCCAAATGATTCTCAGGTTTCTTCATCTACCTCTTCTTGCTTTATTCTTCATACACGTGCACACACACACACACACACACACACACACATCATTGGGAATGTTAATAGCCTTTAAAGAAGTCAATATCCTGCCATTAGACTTTCACATGCAGTGCAGCACAGGTCTGGCAGGTGAGTCATTACAGTGCTGGTTATGAAAACAGATGCAAACCTTCCCCGGGGACATCAGCTGGTATGCAAAAGGGCAGAATGTGGCCTTAAGATGAAACTGAATGTAAAGTCAAAATTAATTTAACTTATATTTTATTTATGATTCAATGAATTAATAATTAAGGATATTTGCATGTGCAAGTTTTTAAAGAAACATTCTTTGATTTAGTATTTTCCTTCAAAAGATATTTAAAATATTAGCATAATAGAGCACATTAATGTACAATCCAAAAACTCATCTGTGAAAATTATTTATACTGTAGGCAGGTATTACCAATCCAAATTAGTGAATGTGTAGCAAGTGATACACGTTACCTTATACAACCTAAAGTCTATTGTGACAAATTTTATTTTGGTTGAATTTTCTTGCTTAGGCAATATCCCTAAGCATTATTTTTCCAATTCATGTCCAAGAAGCCTTTTCAAGTGAGATTCCACTAAGGTTTAAGAGTAATGAAGTCCAGGCATGGTGGCTCATGCCTATAATACCAACAATTTGGGAAGCTGATATAGGCAGATCTCCTGAGGTCCGGAGTTCAAGACCAGCCTGGTCAACATGGTGAAACCCCGTGTCTACTAAAAATACACAAAATTAGCCAGGCGTGGTGGCCCACCTGTAATCCCATCTACTCAGGAGGCTGAGGCAGGAGAATCGCTTGAACCCAGGAGGTGGAGGTTGCAGTGAGTCAAGATCATGCCATTGCACTCCAGCCTGGGTGACAAGAGACTTCATCTCAAAAAAAAAGTAATGAAGGGAGTAGGAATAAGCAAATACTATGTATCAGGAAACTGAGGCATACTCCAGTAGTTCTTGATTTCTTAAAATATGTAACTCATACCACTAATATATGTGAAGCCTCCTTGAGCCACCCCAAACATTTAATCTTTGTGCAACATGTATGTGTAAAAATCTTTCATTTCCAATTATTTTTATATGCATTCATATACAGAAATAAATGACCACTTTTAGGTCTTCATGTTTACATTATGCTGAACATTATTCTGAAGCTCATTTTTAGTTCTTCTCGTCTGTGGTGGAGAACAAATGGCCAAGACTTAAACCCCAATTCTGCCCCTGTATCACCTATGTTACCCCAGGCAAGTCACTTCACTTCCTCTCTCAGGTTTTTCATCTGGACGATGGGAATAATGATAATATTATCTCTCTCATAGGGTTTTGTATGAAAGGTTTAAATGAAAATCTTTTAGAACAGTGTGTGATATACAACATAAAATCTATATGTGTTGGTTTATTAGTATTATAAGACGCTATCATCTCCCTTACTCTTCTTCATTACCAAATACTACTACAAATCCTGGAATCCCTAGGGATCTCCTTCATCTGGAAACCCTGGGGATCTTGTCTATCTAATGCCTTGAAATGCTATTCACATATTGACAGCTCTCAGGTTTACGTCTTTGTTCTAGACCTTTCCCCTGAATTCCAGACTCACATATAAAAATGCCTTTCCTAACAAGATGCCTATTAGACATCCCAGAGACACTATGTCTAAACCTGTACTTCCGACCTTTCTCCCAGCCAGCCACTCACTTGCCCTCCTTGCTGATAAGGTTAAAACCTTTGGAATCCTCTCCTACTCTTTTCTAATCTCTCTCTCCCCACATCCTATTTATGTGTCAGGAAATACTGATGGCCCTATCTTCCATATATGTACATCCAGCATCCAAGCTCTTCCCACATCAATCATCACAGCTCTGGTCACAGCTACAGTCATTCTTACTTGGTTATTTACAATAGCCTCCCAACTGCTTCCCCTGCTTCCACCTGTGCCCTCCTTTCAGTGCGTTCTCTACACAGCATCAGCATGGTTCTATTAAAACATAAAGCTGGGCATGGTAGCTCATGCTTGTAATCTCAGCACTTTGGGAGGCCTAGGAAGGAGGACTGCTTGAGCCCAAGAGTTCAAGACCAGCTGGGGCAGTGTAAAGAGACCCCCATCTCTACTGAAAAAATTTAAAAATTAGCTGGGCATGGTGGTGTGTGCCTGCAGTTCCAGCTGTTTGGGAGGCTGAGGTGGGAGGATCGCTTGAGCATGGGAGGTCAAGGCTGCAGCGAACTATGATCACTCCACTGCACTCTAGCTTGGACAACAGAATGAAATCCAGTCTAAAATAATAATAATAAAGCAGACATGTCATTCTTCTGCTCAAAACTCTGCAATGGCTCCCCCTCATTCAAAGTTAGAGCCAAAGTCTTCACAACACCTACAAGCCTTACCTACAAAATTACCTTTTTGCTCACTTTGCTCCAGTTAAATGGCCTCCTTGCTGTTCCACAAGCCACTAGGCATGCTTTTACCACAGGATCCTTGCGCTTCTTTGAATCCTAAGTAGATGCTTTTTCTCCAAATAGCCCCAAGATTGCCTCCCTCACATTCTTTAGGGATTTGTTCAAAGTCCAGCTTCAGACTGAGGCCTCTCTGATTATACTATTTAAAATTGCAAACCACCTTTCACATGTTCCTACCCTGACTCTGCATTTCCTGTTGTCTTTTTCTCCATAAGATTTAATGCCATTTTTCTTAGTACTTCACTTTTTAAAATTTTGATTCTTGACTATATCCCACCTACTATAATGTAAGCTCCCAAGGGCAGATATTTTTTGTTTTGTTTTGTTCAATGATTTATCTTCAATGCATAGAATAGGGCCTGACACATGCTAGCTACTCATAGATATCAAAAATAATAAATGTAACTTAAAGAGAGCCAAATCAAGAATGAACTGCCATTCACAATTGCTGCAAAGAGAATAAAATACCTAGGAGTACAACTAACAAGGAATGTAAAGGACTTCTTCAAGGAGAACTGCAAACCACTGCTCAACGAAATAAGAGAGGACACAGACAGATGGAGAAACATTCCATGTTCATGATTAGGAAGAATCAATATCGTGAAAATGGCCATACTGCCCAAAGTAATATGCAGATTCAACACTATCCCCATCAAGCTACCAATGACCTTCTTCATAGAACTGGAAAAAACTGCCTTAAACTTCATATAGAAACAAAAGAGAGCCCGCATAGCCAAGACAATTCTAAGCAAAAACAACAAAATGGGAGGCATCATACTACCGGACTTCAAACTATACTACAAGGCTACAGTAATCAAAACAGTGTGGTACTGGTACCAAAACAGAGATATAGACCAATGGAACAGAACAGAGGCCTCGGAGGCAACACAACTTATCTACAACCATCCGATTTTTGACAAACCTGACAAAAACAAGCAATGGGGAAAGGATTCCCTGTTTAATAAATGGTGTTGGGAAAACCGGCTAGCCAGGTGCAGAAAGCAGAACCTGGACCCCATCCTGACAGCTTACACTAAAATTAACTCCAGATTGATTAAAGACTTAAACATAAGACCTAACACCATAAAAACCCTAGAAGAAAATCTAGGCACAACCATTCAGGACATAGTCTTAGGCAAAGACTTCATGACCAAAAGCATTGGCAACAAAAGCCAAAATAGACAATGGGACCTAATCAAACTCCACAGCTTCTGCACGGCAAAAGAAATAGTCATTAGAGTGAATCGACAACCAACAGAATGGAAAAAAATTTTTGCAGTTTACCCAACTGACAAAGGGCTGATATCCAGAATTTACAAAGAACTAAAACAGATTTACAAGAAAAAAACAAACAAGCCCATTCAAAAGTGGGCAAAGGATATGAACAGATACTTTACAAAAGAAGACATACATGAGGCCAACAAACATATGAAAAAATGCTCATCATCGCTGGTCATTAGAGAAATGCAAATCAAAACTACATTGAGATACCATCTCACGCCAGTTAGAATGGCGATCATTAAAAAATCTGGAGACAATAG